>JASDQU010754697.1:2020-14498 GCA_032191745.1 Picea mariana
TAGGTGGAAGTCTATTTATAGATGATGTTCTATTTATAGATGTATGTCGACTATTATTATCTCTTAATAATAGTTGGACAATAAATATTAGTCTATTTTCAATGATCACTTGGAAATAGTTAATTGAAGTGAAAAATCAGTTAGCTATAGGAAATTCGAGTTTAAAGGTTGACTGGTGGGACATGCAAGTCAAATTAGTTGTAACTGAGTGATTCGAAGTTGTAACAGAGTTGGATGTGTAGTTATGTGAGTTGTGAAGTAGTTTAACTCAATTAAGTGAGTTAAGCTCAGTTGTACTAGTTGTAACTGAACTTACACTAGTGAGAGATCAATGAATTAATTATTAATTAATTCACAATCAATGGTCTCACATTCAACTGAAGATTTACCACTGTTAACTACATGCATGTCAGATCCAGTGGAGACCCAGTTGAGATAACAGGTGAAAGGGACAGTTTGACTATCACTTGTGACATTAGTGAGTACACTCATGCAACCACACACTCATTGGACGTGTCCAAGAGGATTGCGCAGCCTAGGCAAGATGAATTCATTCATTGCAGGGATTTCCATTAGCAAGGATTGCATAGAGGAGGGAGGCTGTCTGGAAGCAGTAAATTGGCACATGAATTTGTCAATTTTTGTATGATAGTGTGAGATGATTGTATATTGTACTGAGAGCTCTTGGATTAGAGTTTTGTATGATATTGTTTCATGATCCATGATATATACATAATATATGATAGTGGGGTTTTTAGCTTTATGCTTTCCCAGTAAAAACATCCGTGTTATGTGTGATTGATCTTTCTTCTTAATATTGCAATTGGCGATCGTGTTTTAAATTCCACAAGAATATTTGTAGAAGAAATTATGTATTTAACAGTGGCATATAATTGTTATATCAGGAGAATCTAGGCAATACATAATTTGTATTAAAATTTCTACAATAAATTATTACACGAAATCCATGGATCATCAACTTCTGTCATCCACATTGGTGGCCATTTTTCTGCTAAGTATACTGCTTTTAAGATCATAAGAAATGGTTACTACTTGCCCTCGATATTCCGCGATTCATATAAATTTGCAAGATCCTGTGATAAATGCCAAAAATTCACTGGGAATGAACGCCTTTCTGCCATGCCTTTACAACTTGTCCTCCCCGATTTCCCTTTTTCTAAATGGGGCCTAGACTTTATTGGTCCTATCAATCCTCCGTCTTATGCATGGCATATCTTTATTTTGACAGCCACTGATTACTTTACTAAGTGGACCGAGGATGTCCCTCTTAGACACACACAGGATGAGCATGTAATTTCTTTCCTAGAATCTAATATCTTTTCCAGATTCAGTATCTCATTAGAGATCATCACGGATAATGGCCCAACCTTCATTTCTGCAAAATTGACTCAATTTGTGGTTAGGTTAGGGGTCAAAAATTTCACTTCATCTGCTTATTATCCTCAGGGAAATGGGAAAGTAGAGTCCACTAACATTAATCTGGTTAGTATCATAAAGAGGATCATAGAAGATAAACCTCACCAGTGGCACACACTTCTCACTTACGCTCTCTGGGTAGATCACACAACCACCAAAGAAAGCACATGCTTTACTCCCTTTCAACTTTTATATGGCCAAGATGCTATTATTCCTACTGAGCTGGAGCTTTTCTCCTTACGGTTGATGTTACAAATCGAAGAATTAAATTCTTCCAATGTTCCTCAAAGGATAAATGCATTGTTAGCCCTGGAGGAACAAATGAATTTTTCCTTGGAGAACATAAAAAGAAGGCAACAAACTGTAAAAAAGTATTTTAATAAATGAGAAAAGGTTGTTGAGTTCAAGATTGATGAAAAAGTACTACTATGGGACTCTGCTCATGCCGAAAGAGGAAGACATTCTAAGTTCCATAAATTATGGCTAGGTCCTTTCAAAATCGCTTTTGTCCTGGGCAGAAACTCATACCTTCTGAAGGATTTGGAAGAGCGATTGTTCTCTTATGGTACTAATGGTTCCCACTTAAAAAATTATGTGGAACCAACTTGATCATTAATGCTTATGAAACCATGATTGTTGTATATAGTTTTGTTTTGCCTTAATGTTTTATTTTTTCTTTGGTTTGTTGAGTTTTTAATTCTTGTTGTTTTGTTTTTCATAATTATCATAAATAAAGTCTGGATCAGTTTTTCCATAACAATGTCATTTTGTAAATATTGTTGATCGATGAAAATAATATACATACAACTGTCATGATGTTCTCCTTTCAGACATCGCTGAAATTGCTTTTTGCTTTCAATATTGTTGTAGGATAGTTGATTTTGTCTTCTTCCCTGTTTCTGCTATCCCTTTTTTCCCTCCATCCTGAGATTCAAGAGCATATCAGAAGCATTCTTCTCGAAAATTTAAGAAGCATTATCTGTTACGTATTGTTCGAATATTATACATACATGACCAAACCCCTTCATACGTATCACTTTCCATAAGTTATTCCCAAAGTCTTGTTTCATTATTTCCCTTAAACCATCTTTTTCCCTCTGTTGCATAACTATTCTTTCCAGCAATTTTTCAATCATCTATTTCTCTTGGTCTGCGAAACCAAAACATTTCGAGCTCTAAATCCATTGAGAACAAATTTCCCTATGGAGTTGCCAGTTTTTTGACGCCAAAAAAGTGCAACATGGATCCCTACCTGCAAATAGGTTGCACTGCCTTATTATTTATATAATTAATAATATACTAGATAGGTGGGACCCCGTATGTGAATGATGATGAAGGATGCCTCGTCTTTCATGCGCTCATGTCTGTTTTTGCAGAAATTACTCTACAATTTTAAAAATTCGAAACCGCTTTCCAAGCCAAATGGAAAATTTTGTTCGCAAATTTTAAGGGAAAAGATGTTGTTTTAATGAGCATCTTGGTTTATTCTGCTGCACATGCATTTTGATTGGTTGATTTAAACTCCAAGCATGGGCTATATTTGGTTATGGCATTTTTCATTTATGAATTCTTGTGATTATCATGGACATTGGTTAATTTTGAAGGGTGGCAATGCTTCCCTAGCAATGAATGTGGGACATACGATATGCCTTGTGCTAAGTGTTAAGCGCGCACATAAAACTAAAAAACTTTATGGAAGGTGGCAAACTCGACTTTGTATTGAATTGTTGTTTGATAACTATAGTGCATTATGCGCTGGAGGTGTTGGTGCGCTCATACTGGGCTATGGTTTATAGAGTTAGTGTAAGATACGACGTGCAATTATTGCACATCTCTCTAACCCTACCTCGAGGTCGCCACCCTTGCTTGGTTGGTGTTGCCTCCGTTTTGATTGGCCTTGGAAGAAATAGTTGTGTTTGTGGTTTTCCCTGGCATTCTACATATAGGTATGAAATCTCTTACTACTCCATCCATGAAATATAGCTCTGCTTAAAATTAAATCACAATGTTGGCTCTTGCATTTTCTTACAGACCGTGTTTTTCCGAAGTTTAATGCATGTGGGTATCAACTATGTAATGGCATTTAAAATGGAGGTTTTCCCTGTTAGTATTCAAGTGTTTCAAGTTGATGATAGTGTTCGAACCCCTTTATGTTCGGATTATGTTATTGCTTTATGTCCAGAATGAATACTGCTTTGTGTTATAACTGTTGGCAAATTTTGTGGCAAACTTTGTTCGGGTTTCACTCGTCTCTGGTCATTAACATTCAAGGGTTTCTTTGTGAGATAAAATAATGGTTATTTGCTTAATGCCACTACTCATCCTTGGAATATTTGTAGCTCCTTCAAACTGCCTGTCAACTGTTTGTATATGAATGGATATATTTGCCTTACAACCACCATGAGAGGTCTATGGAAGAAGTTTGTGGAAAGTCTGTGGTAGAGATGGTAAATGTTTTTTTTTTGGGAACAAACTGTTTGTTAAGGTTTCACCTTTGTGTTCACCCAGACCTCGGTTCTTCTATTAATGTATGACACTTATGAGTTTCAAACTCTAGTCTTGATGAATGTTGTGTGCAATTAACCCGACAGTGGGAAGATTTGTTATTTGCACTAATGATAAAATAAATCTTGGTTCATTAGTTGATTATCCACGAGGGTTTTGGTTGATTTTGAAAATTTTATAATGATAAAATAAAAGAGCATCAGTTGCACATGGGTTTCGAACCCAATCTGTTACACAGTAAATAATGAAAGTGGTAATACCACCCTCGTATGTTGAAGAGTTATTGGCTTATGTTGTGTTCCATCGCGGGTTTGATGTGGTTTGTTTTTAGTTGTTGGAATGATTCTTTTGACAGACTATTATTAAAAATAACTCAATGAGTAAAAGGAATAAAGAGTGTGCATTGGACTATCTTGGAAGCTTTCTTGGGGTTTCAAAACATCAGTGTGTTGGATTTGACTTACTAAACAAAGAAAAGTTTTGGCAATTATTTTATTGATGACAATGGCATTTTTTGGGTATCATTGCATATAATAGAACAATAATCGTTTTTCCCTCTCATTATACCATTTTTCGTTCATTGTATTCCCCTCATCCTCCCAAATACATTAAAACACTCCCTGTTCTATTATTATGAACTTAAAATTCTTTATGGAAAGAAAATGGATTAATATAAAAGTTGGTTGATGACTGGTGTTTGAAAGTTGGATATAGATACAGTCTCTGTTACTTCTGCAATTGATTCAACAATATTGGTTGATATTGTCCCTTCCATGCTACCATTTTTCGCACATTATAAACCCCTCACCTTCTCAATATCTCTACCACTCCCTGTTTAAAAGACAATTGATTGATGAAGTTTTAAGGTGTTAATGGATGGATTTCATGTGTTTTTGTGGGGAATAATAGAGCCAACCTTTTGATTTTATTTAGGTAGAGTTTTATGCATGGATTGTTAAGAGTTTTTCATGACATGTTGGAATATTGCTTCAGGATGAGCTTCTTTAGCAGAGGCAATAATGGCAGAGGTAATAGAGGCAGAGGAAATTGACAAAGAGGCCATAGAAGGCCATGGTTTTCAATACATTTCGAAGCCGATCCACAAGAATTGAATAATCTTTTTCAAGCTGGGTTATTCAACTTAGTTGGCCACGGGATCCTCCTGCCCCGACCTGAAAGGCCCCTCTTCCAGCCGCATCAAAACCTCTCTGGTATCCGTGTTCCCCCTCATGTTTCTGTGCAGCCAGAACCGCTTGTCAATGATGGCTGGCAAGAGATTTTCCAACAACCCGTTGTTCACCACCACGGTTGACCTACTGCTTCTTTTCCATTACCCCCTCTGCCACCGCCAAAGAATACAATTGCCCAAGCTGATCATGTTGTCTCACCCATGCAGTCTTCTCATGCTAGTAAGAGGTTAAAAACCGAGGTTCCCAAGCCTGTGCAAGATAAAGGAAAATGAGTGGCCACTCCTTCCAAGTCATCTAAAGAGTCTTCTGAATCTGTGTCCTCTCATCTTTATCTCAAAGATGATTGTTCTCATGTTATTAGTGCAGTCCAACCTCAAGGTTCCAATCAACCTAAGGCTGCCACAAAAAGATCAAAAGAGGACAACGGTGAAAAGAGATCAAATGCCTCTCATAGTAAATATGGTTTTTAATGATATTTTATGTTATTTTTTTTTATTAAGGACAATCTTTTTACTTGGACAATGTTTTGGACATCAAACATATATTTAGGCAGTGTTTTTGGACAACATGAATATAATGCTATTTTTGGATATGGTCATGTTATATTTTGCTGATATTTAATGATAAATATGAGAAAGAGAGTTACAAGGAGGATGTTTGAATCAAATGATTGAACTTTTATATTTCATGTTTGATGATTATTAAAAGAAATGGAAATGGGAGTCACAAGGGGTCCCACCTATTTATTTATTATTTAATTAGATCCTTACTTAAATATATTATTATTATATTGTCTCAACTAATTAATTAATCTATTTAACCTTAACCAAAAAGGTAGTTGAACTACCATAACTTATTGAGAAGGAATAAAAGCTCAAAGAAAGGAAGAGACACGGCAGAGAGAATATAAGGAGAACTACAACCATAAGGTTTGCTCTATACTAGTGAGATACTTTCATTTTTCATTCATTCTGAGTTTAATAGAAGGCTTAACCTTCTTGATGACATCAAGGTCTTATTGAAGGCAACGCGATTCAAAAAACTTAATCACATATTTCAACAACTTGTTTTAAAGGTGTATGATTTGTCTTTGACAGTATGTGTATTCTTGTTTGTTTATGAATTTAATTTCATGACTGATAAATAATATCTTGTAGAGTCAAGTGACAACATTTTGTGGCAAGTTGATCTAGATCTTTAGCTTCATTTTTCTTTTGTTGTGAGAGTATTTTTGTATGGTGCCCATCGGAGGCTTCTAAATCCAACTTTGGTCCCTACCCTCGCAGGGGTTTGCAAAGCGAATCCAGTCTTGTATCTCAGGATGAAATCAATAAAAAAATTAGATTATTGTTTCAGTCTCACACATGTATTTTAATGATATGGTTCACCCTTTTGCTTTTATCTCCACACACACACTCATATAATTTATGTACACATTCAAGTAAATTTTGTTTAAAGTTTATTTCTTTTGCACAGTTACATATAATATATAAAACCAACCTTGATCCCTTGCGGATTAAGTTATTGTTTTAAATCTATAAATCCCGGGTGACATTCCCAACTATCTTTCCTTAGCCCAACAAGATTCGAAAATGATTGAGTAAGGTTTTCCATACATTTTCCTCAACACATGGGGGGTTGTTGAGAGCTCAACAAGGTGTTACCACTTTCTTTATCCTATTTCCATTAAGCAAACCTACCGAGATTAATCACTAAAAAAGGCACTTGTCTGATAATAGATAGATGCACCAAATATACACATCAGTGGCCACATAAGATTGCACCAATTGAATTATTTATGTTTAATGATCCATAGTTCTGATCCTTTCCAATTAAGAATCCATAGTTCGATGACAATTTATGTTCTCCAATTAATAATGCATAGTTTGACATAAAAATATAATCCCTTTAAATATGATAGCTACTTACAAAAGCTGTCAATATGGTAATAACTCATGGCCAATAGCAGAAGAGTACACAATTTTCACATTGTTTAATGATGAAGAGAAAATCCCTTGGTGGGGTAAGGGCATCATGGGGATCGTTATTTTTTGCATCAAAGTGTTGTCAGTCCAAGTCCCAAGAATTGGAATCCTTGTCATTTTGTTGTGATGATTTCTAGAGCCTATAAACTGTGCATGGATAGAATAAAAGCGTTGAACCAACTCACATGCTATTTGTTGTCCTCAAACAATCTTATCTAGCACATAGGAGGTCATTGAGAATAATGCCATGCAATTAAAAATGTCTTAAGATGTATTTCCCATATCACTAAATAAGGGTATGATCTCCCTCAAACTACTAAATCATAGTGATATGCCAACATTGTTGTCCTGCATCAACCATTATAGGAACATTACTCAATAACCCAACAATATGTAGCAAAAAAGTTTCACTTTCAAATATCAAAACATAGATGAAGGGGAGGTATTAATGCAATACATAAACAATTTATACCAAAGTGAAATCCATCCATAATGCATATCACCTTTCCAAAAAGACAAGTTCCAAGGAATTCGTCGGGCTCAGAGACAAATGATTCCAACTCTAGAGTTTCCAGGCTCAACCCACACTTAGAAATTTCAACATAGCAACAAGAGCAAGTGGGTGATTAGATTGCTTGGCAATGACACCCAATCTCCCTTTAGCACATCCATTACACTAGACTAGAGTGTAATTGGTTGCAAAACTCTCAAAAACCCTACCTTAGTTAGGTGGAAGAGCCATGGAAAATCAATGAGGAGAAGCATGAAGTTGTAGAGTTGTCCCAAACCAAACGATGAAATGAAACTAACAACTACCCATTTCAAATGAGTTCACAATCTTTCAATCCCCCATTATTAGATTAGATTAGATGGTTTAGAATGGAGGTAATGATGGCATGGACCTAGAAAGACATTGCATAACAGATACCAAACTCACTTTAGACTTCTTTTCACTTCTATTTCAGAAATCATACAGTCAATGCATCTATCTCATCACCGAAGGGGAATCCAAGTAAAGTAATGGTGGCAAGATTATATTGTCAAAACCAAAGTTTCTAATACACCATCCACTTCAAAAATACAGGTTCAATACTTACAAACATTAAAAAATCCAATCTTAACCTAGATATTTAAAGTTACATTCAAGTTACAATGCATTGATTTTAATTATGATACGGTGAAAAATGACTTAGAGAAATTAGATGATTGCATTGATTTTAGCAATGATATAATGCATAGGCATCTAGTAGTTGCATTGATTTCATTTGAATAAGAAAGAGACAATAGAGTGTATTGATTTCACTGATGATATTATGAAAATGACTTAAAGCAATTAAGTAGTTGCATTTATTTTAACAATGACATAATGTGAAACAATAATGTGCATTGATTTCAGTGATGATACAATGAAAAATTATTTAGAGTAATCAAATAGTTGTATTAATTTTAATAATGACATAACACAAAAAAATAGAGTGCATCGATTTTAGTAATAATATAGTGAAAAAAATTTATTGCATTAATTGAAGCAACTATACCAAGAAAATTGATTCGGTGGATTGATTTCAATAGTGAGATGGTGCAAATTATCAAGCGAAATGACTTTAACAATAACACAATGCAAACCAATTTTCAAAATGTATACTAAATTCTTGGTCATTAGTTGAAGTCCACTACTTTGTTTGCTTGGATGTGATTCATTTGTCAGTATTTGCACATTAAAACTATTATAATATTAAGATATATAGAATGCATTGATATATACAACACATTAAAACCAAAATCATGCAATATAATGTAAATAGATTTGTGAGGAACATATGAGGTTGGAAAAAGAAACTATTAATATTGGAAAGCAAGAGATAAAATATTACCTTCACTGCGATATCTCAAGTTAAAGGTTTGAATGGTTTTCAAATTCAACTTCCTTTCTCATTTGATCGATATGAAAAGATGGAAAAGATAGCAAGTGCAGGTAAAAGAAAAGCTAAAAAAGACAAATTGAGATTAATCATTACTTAATCTAATTGTTATTTATTATATGCATCATATTACTTTCTTACTATACACCTTCTTCATCATTGAACATTGTTACTTTATTACTATTCACATTAATCAAAGAAGTCATCATGAAGTCGAATATTCCATAGCAACTAAAGAGAGGCATTGTTGACAACCATGTGAACATTGTGGAAGGAATGGACATGTTTCAAGTAGACGTTAGAATTTCCATCCATGTGAGTATTGATGATTGAGATATCAATGTTTGAAGATGTGATGGAAATTGAAAAATGATATGATGTTTAGATAGAGAAGGGACTCAAATCATGTTGACATAAGACTATTTTGAATTGATATTTGTGGGATGGATCATAATACTTGACATATGGTTACTTCACTTTTGAAATTGTATTGACTGGGATCTTCAAATTTTGTGGCATTATGGCAAGATGTGCTTGCCTTTGAGAGCACCATTCGTGAATATGTTTCCCCTCTTGAGGCTATTTTTTGTGGAACCTATGATCAACGGTTCAACTAGTGGAAAATACTACTAGCCTAATGAAAAGATGTAGCATCCCACCATTTGGGGCACTCAACTTTGCATAATAAGCACCTTTTGATTTATTGTTAAAATCCCAATGGTTCTCTGTGTAAAAGTTCATAGGTCATATAAGTCGAGTCTTAGTAAAAAGACTCATCACCTTCTCATAGATGATGTCGAATACTCCCCATGCATGCATAACAATTTATGTGGCACAAATACAATGGTCTATGTGGCACATGAGGCACAAGTGCAATCTATGTGGTGCAAGTGGGGTACAAATGGTACAAATGGGGTGTATGTGGCACAAGTTGGTGCATGTGGCACATATATGGTCTATGTCACACATGTAGCACAAGTATGGTCTACATGATGCATGTGGTGTAAGTGTGGTCTTGATTTATGTGGCACATAGTAGTTTGATATGATAATGTATCTATTACTAACTTAGACTAATGTGTTTATGTGTGTGTAGTGCTAAGGAGAAAACTCACGTAGCTAAAAAAATAATGGAGATGTGGGAAATATTTCATATTTCTATGTAAAACAATGGGCATGCATAAAAATGATGTAAAATTCCTAGTGAGGACTTAAGGCTAAGACCTTACTATCAAATCGTCGATATGTGATCGACATTGCTTAAAGCTTGTGATGTAAAAAAGATTCCAATAAAAATAATGTGAATGGATCCTAATGGCCAAGGGGAACGTATAGAGGCACCATGGACCAATGCATGATAAAGGGGCAGGGTTGACATAAGGGAGGTACACTTCATGAATGACCTTTCTTTAAGTTGACCTTTCTAGAGTGGACAACAAGCATTTTCATGCAAGGGAGAGAAATACTATAAAGAGGGGTTATTTCCAAGCATGCATAATTTTAAGGATGGAAATTTATTTTGAAATGTAGAAACCTTGGCGAATCTTACTGGTCTTTTACATGTCAACTATAAATGTTTGGCGATATTTTTGTTAAAATATTCAAATTTCTAAGGATTTAATATAGTTTTTATAAACTTTTGGCGATTTTTAAGGTAAAATAATTGTCCTATAGAATTTGGGCGAATAATTTTTAGAATATCGAATCTTTTTTGGGGAAAAAACATGGAAAATTATCCCATGGGGGGAATTTAGCCCCTAAAATTTTCCCTGTTTCCAAGTGAGGGGGGTTCTTTTTCTCATTTCTTCATTGTGAGTCTTCTTCTTTTCTTTCTTACAAAGTATGGGTTTTTAATGAGTATGATAGTTGATTTTGAAAGAGGGTAGTTGGAAGATGTATTGCTCATATGAGTCCATGACCTCAACTCAAGGGTGACAATCCTCTTGGATTGCCTATGGCTTGTTAGAATATTATTCCCTCGCAACCATTACATGTCAACATTCAACTAAGTACCATGTTTCTTGATTATGATTATGTGTTTTAAAGCGTTTGTAGTGTGCTTGAAACTCAATATAAAATTTGTGGTTATGAGTTTATTATGGATCGAAATTGCACAAATTGTTGCTATGTATTTTATGATTAAGATTTCAATGTTGAATGCATATAAATTTCTAGAAAAAAAAGAAAGAGTGAGCATGAGACTACAAAAAATTATTTATTTATTGTCTTTGATTTCAGTTGCGAAACAAAGAATGGCATGTATACTCACACATAAGTTGGGTGTGATTATTATAAATCATGATGTGATCATATGTCATTGATAAATCCTAATTTGATTCTTCTTTTTGTTTGAGGAACATCTATTTTTGAGTCCATGCATGGACTCTAGCTTTAGTTGATGCACAAGCATATGTTACAAGTAGATGGACTACCTTGAATTTTATTAGAGACTCTAAGGATTCACCCACCCTTTTTATGAGTCCATGAAAGGGGACTTGTTCCTTTTTCTACTTTCTTTACTGACTCATCTCTTAAATGCAAACCCCTATAAAGAAGTTATTGTATGATCCATATATTTAGCATCAATTTAGAATATGTTAGCTCTTTTTCCAATATGAAGCTCTTTCATATCCACGTGCACCAACAATGTAATCCACACATGTCATTTAATAAGGTAGCTTGCTCCACGAGTCAAGCATTATCAAGGAATTAACTTGGTGACATTGGTTGGGTGACCACACCATTCACACAGTCGCCATGATTATTAAAGTAAAACTAGTCCATGACAACCAAAATGTTAGCTCTTGTTTTCAATGTGACGGCGTTACATATCCTATGCACAAACATAGTACTCCACACCTTATGTAATCAATAAATAAGGTAACTTCCCCAGCAAGTCTTGCATCAACAAGAAACTAAGATGGTGATGACAATGGAAGACTAACCATGCCATTTACATTATCACCGTTGTTGGTGAATGATTTCTAACCAAAAGAAGGATTCATATGAAAGTCGACACTAACTAATATTTTATGCAATATCAAGATTGTCAATACATGTCAATAAAAGATATAATATTTAAAAGCAATGGAAGTTCAAAGATATAGATGAAAACATCATAAATAAGCACCCATCAATATGCAATATTTTAATGATAAACAAAATATACTCATTTAAAATGGTGGGACATGGTTTTTACAGTTAATATAATTTTAAATCAACCATTTTATGTATTAAACTTTGGGGCATTGTTGAACATCTAGACGATTTTGGTACCCTTTACGCTTGACATCATTAGGACATATCTCCAAGCAAGGCACATGTAGTGATTTATCATCACACGCTGGAAGAGCCTCCACTC
The DNA here is from genome assembly GCA_032191745.1 of Picea mariana. Classification (NCBI taxonomy): domain Eukaryota; kingdom Viridiplantae; phylum Streptophyta; class Pinopsida; order Pinales; family Pinaceae; genus Picea; species Picea mariana. The sequence continues at coordinate 14,420 of JASDQU010754697.1, forward strand.
CAAATTTGAACTACAAGGAAACCATGAGAAACGAGGTAATATTATTCATCATTAATATTTAACATCGTGTAGGGAATTA
>JASDQU010754697.1:25546-36782 GCA_032191745.1 Picea mariana
CCTACCATTTTTCACTATCCAAAAAAGATTGGTAATGATAATATATTTTCTTTTCATTATGTTATTCAGAATTGAGGATTCTTTTGGGATGGAGTCTTGGTTGATGAAATGATCTAGTGGGAGATTGTCACAATATTTTGAAATCATAAGTCTACCCTAGAGAGGTCGAGGGTCCCAAATCATTCTCTAAAACAATTTTGCAATTATAGCCAAGTTTATCCACCAAATCTTCTTAATTACAAACCCTCCTTCCCATCTTGGTATTGCCACATTCTTCTAGGGCATTAGATGTTATTTTTTCTCGCTTTTACCTCCACTCCATGGGAAATGTTTGATCAATGTTTGTGTTTCCTTAATAATATAAGATATAATTAAGGAACATACATAGGGAAGTAAAAATGGATTGAATACAAACCATGCATCCCTCTAGAGTTTTGTTTTCCCAAGACAAAAGCCTCCTTTATTATGTTAAACTTCCACTTGATGTCTCCCTATAACTAGGGGAAATCCTAGATATTCTGTTGAAAGTTTGTTGTGGAAACCAAGAATTCAAGAGATCTTGTAGTGAAGTCAACAATTTTTCTTTAGAAAAAAGATCTTTGATTTTTCTAGACTGACTGGTTTCCCAAAACCTCCTCAAATTCTCTCAGAATTTGTTTAAATTTTTTGGCTTCCCTAATTCTAGCCTCTCCTCATAGGATTGTATCATCCACAAATTGAGAGTGAGTTATGGTTCTAATCTGGGAGGAAACCATGATCTTTTTAATTTCTCCTCCTCGTTTTTCTTTGTTTAAGGATCTTTCCAAAACCTTGGTAATGATAATAAAGAGATAAGGGGAAAGAAGGAATCCTTGCATAAGGTCCCTAAAACTTGAGAAGAAGTTTGAAGGTCTCGTTTATCAAAATCGAAAAGGATGCTAAGGAGAAACAATTGAAGACCAAGTTGGTCCAAGTTTCATAGAAACCAAATTTCAGGAGGACCATCTTGAGGAAATCCGAATGAACTCTATCATATGATTTTGTTGAATCTAACTTCAGCAACATACTGCATTTTTTTGTTGCTTTAAAGAGGTGATACTTTCTATCATCGACTGGCCAAACAAAGCATTACCAAATTTTTGGAGAAATTCACGTAGTGCAATAAGTGTTACTACAACTGAGGGTTGTCGTTGCACCAAGTCTTAAGCACGAGCAAGCAAGAGCCTTGAATCATGTTGATTTTGTAAAGAGTCTTCCATAGTGTAAACTGTGGGTTGGTCACAATAGAATTGCTTTGGGAAACATTGACCCTTAGACATCATTCCTTACATATGTTTATTGCTTATCATTTAAAAAAAAAAATCCACTTTTATGTGCTTTTGTACGGAACCTGTGAGGTGGTACTACATCAACCAATTCATAATTTACCTACCTTCCACAAATCCACCTTGCTCCTCTGATATTAATTTGCACAATAAGGGATTTAGTCTCAAAGCAATTATTTTGTGATAATATTGTACACTTAATTACATAGAGATATTGGCCCAAGGTTGTCAAAATCCACGACATTCTATTTTTACGAGATAAGAGTAAGAAAAATGGAATTTAGAGCCTTGAGGATTTTACATGAAGATCTTGATTCTTTTTCTAATGTGAGCAGGACCCCTTTGATAATATCCCAAATTTGTTGGAATAAGTCTATGGTGAACCCGTCTAGATCATGGGCTTTTGCTCTTTTCATAGAGAAGATAACTTTGTGGATTTCCTCTTTAGAGATAAGGTGCAATAAACCTCATTGTCTAAATCTTCAATGATCTTTGGTATGCAATCCAAAAAAGAGGAATTTCCCTAAGGTATTTCCTCATAGGATAACATTTAAAAAAACATCTAAATTTTTTTGCATAAACATTCACGATCTTCTATGGTACATCCATCTCTTGTTATTATTTTGGAAATATGGTTAAACGGTTGCATATTATGACAACTTCCATGACAATGCCAAGTTCCTAGCTCCTTTTAATTATTGAATCCTTGATTTATGTTTCCAAAATCTCCTATTTTTTATAATTTAGGTCCAATATTTTGTCTCAAGATATTTCCTCTAGCAATATATCCTTTGTTAACCCTAATTCAACTATTGTATTTTGGAGGAGAGACATCTAATTTTCAACGTGCATCTTTTCTTTGAAAATGTCCCTAAACACTTATTCGTTCCAACTCTTAAGAGGGGCCTTTAAATTTTGCAACATTCATGTAGGATGAATGTTTTGGTTCCAAAAAGTGCTTTATCCTCCTCCCACCAATCTCTAATCCTTGCTTCAAAATCTGGGTGCATTAGCTACAATGTTTCAAACCAAAAGGGGATATCCCCACATTTCTCCCCTTTTTCTAGATCAATCCCTATTGGATAGTGTTTTGAAACCCCTCTTCTGAAGACAAAAGGATTTCACACAGAGTTCTTTTCCATCCAATCCTCGCCTATGGGTAACCTATCTAATCTCTCTAAAACACAAGATTTTCCCATATATCGATTATTCCATGTAAAATTTCCATTTCGGAATTCCACATCGAACAAGGTAGAGTTTATGCTAATAAAGTCTACGAAAATTTGGTTTCTTTTGCCCCAACACCCTCCTCTTTTTGTGTGGGCTCCTAAGATAAGTTTGAGCCCCTCTCCCATAATCCAAGGAAGATCATTTCAGATTCCCTTTCCTTTAAGAGTACAATCCATATTTGGTGTTGAGAGGCTAGGATTGATTGATAAACATTTGATGCATAAAAGGAACAACGTCAAGCTTCTACAAAATTTTTAATAGTAATCCAATGATATCCAAAGGATATGGAACTTACATCCAAGGTTTTGTCGATTTTTGCATATTGTTATTTCTCCACTCTTGCATCAAGAATATTTATGGACATCTATGGTATTTCTCCAAATAAGAGATCTGATTTTATCTACTTTAGTTGTTGCTAGCTTAGTCCCATGTATAAAAAGTAAATATGTTTTTTCCATTTCAATTCTTCTTTTTGGTGCTCTTTGTTTTCCTACATTGCCTAACCTTTCCTGCTCCATGATAATATCTTCATTATCAACTAACATCGATGGACTCCCATAAAAAAAAGTGAGGGTCAATGGGCTACACCTTATTAGGGTGATTATTTTTAAAGGGGGTTTGGAGTTACCCTTAAAATCATTGATTTGCATTTGTGATTCATTTGCAATATTTGCATGATTTCGTGCATTTTCTCTACATTTCTCCTTTGTCCCTAGCGTTTTTGCATGCTTGAGTCCATTCTTGACTTGGATATACTATTATAGAATTTGGGGTGTGGGGTGGAAGGAAAACATAGTCATTTTTTGGAATTGGCTTCAACCTTGGATGTGAGTAGACATGTAAAGCTATCATATACTCTCTAACTAACAAAAGCATTATTAGGTAGTGTTAACCAAGATTATTATAGGTGCAAAGCCAATGTCATTGGATTAACAGTACAAGCAACCTTAAATTGAATTTTTTTTCTTTTATCATTAAGAAATTCATTTTTTTTTTTGTAAATAAAATTGTATTACCTCAAAAGTTCATAAAACATATACATATGGAGGATTCTGTAGTCTGTTCTGCAAAAAAATGGAAACCAAAACTAGACCTAGGCCTTGAAAAATGATTCCATGATTATGCTAATTGCTATAGATAAGAAAAGCAAAAGGAACTGCAAGGGGGATTGAAGCCAAAATTGTGTTATTTCTAGCATTTTACAAAATAAAAACCAAAACTAGAGAAAGTCATACACCGGATGCGCCCTGACCCCCATCGTCTGGCGGAGAATGAGGCTGAGCTGGAGTGAAGACAAATGGATGAGAATAGGTTGGGCATCTTCTTTTCACTGGCTTGCTTGAGAAAGAGTTGAAGAACATATCCAATCAATGGTTGAGGTTGAAGATTTCCTGGCGGTGAAGTTGGTCAACAACATCACTGCACAATTCGAAAATGAGGTGCAATTGCTCTACAGAGAAGCCATGTTGGGGAGTCAACTCAAGCACCGCTTCCTTGATCTGCATAGTTACTGTATTTGGACTGACAGTTTCTGGAACCTCTTCTTCGACTATTATGGGAGCCACCTCCTCACGAATAGGGCAACACCAGATCTCTTATGGCTTTTGGGTAGGAGAAACATCACCCACTTGAGTGGAAAGAGCTAAGATATTCTGAGCATTCACAAGGGCAATTTTCAAGGAAGCAACGATAGATTGGGGCTGATCCGGAGGGGATTCCTCCTCCACGAAGATTAGACCCCGATCATTTTCGTCCCAATTCTGAACTGTAGTGGAAGGAGACGTGACTAAAGGCGGAGCTAGGTGATGAGATGAAGCAATTGAAGGAGCAGGACGAGGGTGTCTGGCTAAGAAGTTGTAGTAGGTTGGGCCACACTTTGGCTTGCCATGCTCTTTCGACATGGTGGCCGAGAGAAGGCTAAGGATCCCAGGTGAGGGGGGGAAAGAAACCAGAGGACAAGAAGCCATGAGTGGCCTTGGGAGAGACGGAGGAGCTATGAGCAAAACCAGAATGGGATGAAAGTAACGTGCCTTGCGCATAAACACTGCAAGATTTTTGGTTCCAACCATGGTAAATGTCGTTGAGCTTGAGTTGACAACACCCAACATTTAAGTACTAGTGCGAATGTAATCCGACACTGTGCCAAACCTGCGCAATAACTTACCGATACAGTCTAGACGCCCACCTAACTCATCTGCATTAATGTTCGACATCGGGAGGGAGAAATGGAGGAGGGTGGCGGCTGTTTGCGACAATAGGATTGTCTACATACTCTCCAAGTGTCACCCCATCTGGGGATCATTAAGAAATTCAATTACCAACAAGATAATTAAATAATTTAAATAACAATCTATCACATGCTACTAAAAAGAGAATGAACATTAACCAACTGAAGATTGAATTTTTAAATTATTTTACTAATTTAAAACAATAAGATTCTTAGGATAAACTTTCATATTCATACAATAGTACTACTCTATTAGGGTGCAAGAATACCTTGAATATAGCAGTTCAATTGACTTACAAACAAGAAAATATGATGATACCCAAGCTCCAACAGCCAACAACAAGATCCCTCCATCAAGCAATGGACTTGGGAAAAAATATTTGGGGGACAAATCTCCTCCTAACCAACCCCTTAGTCTAATATTGAGAGCCCTCGGGTCCTCAATCAACAATCCTATGCCAACCAAGTATCTCCACCTACCTCTCAATATCCTCCACCTAGATCAAAATTCTCCTTTGTTCCCAACATAAATTCCCCACTCTCCTCCATAGCCAAAAAACCAAAATGTCCCCCACAACTTCCTCAACATCCATTTAAATAATGTTTCTTCAATTGCATGGATAATGCCACTTGTTATCCAAGCAATTATCCTTTTAGTTTGCAGGTGCAAGTGCAGATGTCAGGTTTGTTAGATTTAGTAGTTGGTCAATTTGGTGTAGGTGATGTGTGTGGCGAGGATAGCTAGGAAAACAAGATATATAGGGAAGACAACAAGTCGAGATAGAAGATATATGGATGGACAAAGTAGATGGAATTCCACTTTACTTAATAGTGCATTTTTTTCTTTCGATTTTATAGTTAACTTATTTATTATTTTCTTTTCTTTTTCATCTTAAAAAATGAAAGTTTAATGCATATACACATAATGCGGGGCATTACAAGAAGAGGACGATTCTAGGGATGCTCCCATTGGAATCTCCTCCTTTCTTCTCAAGTTCAACTTCCAATATAGTTTTGTCTTCCTTGTCTTCTTGGATTTCAAGGTCCTCCATACACTATCTTACTTTGTCTTCCACTAAGACATCAAATCAACTTAACTTCATACCTACGGGGTCCTACACTTTATTTCCTTTTGGAGGATTTTCAAAATCATGTCTCTTTCCTCTCATGTTTCTAACATATTGGACACCCTCTTTGTTAGCTTTTGAAGCTTGATCCGTTTTTTTCATCCGAGAATTTTAGCATTTGTTTTCCATGTGTTCATACTTGTGACATCCCCTGCATTTGAAAAGAATACTTTCATAATCTAGGTAACGTAAGTGCTTCCTTGCACCTATAGATAAACAAATATTCTTTGGGATTGGCTTACTCATATTCACAGTTACACAAATTCTCACATACATAGCTTGTTTCTACTCTAATGTAAGAACCTAGTTAATTCCTTATTAGGGTAAAAGTATACTCATTCCAAAATTCATATGTGAGGAAAGGGAGGTGAACCCAAACCAAAACTTTCGTAGGAATATCCAATTAGAGTCAAACTTGAGAACTCAAAACCTCATACATAGGCATGCCCTATTTAGAAACCAAGGACCGATATCGAAAATCTGATCACTTTTTTCCTAAGAGGGAAGGACAACCAAAAAATAACCTCTACCAAGAATCAAGAGATTGAACTCACCTTTTAAAGGTTCCAATTGGATCAGATCCACCCATTTAAGGTTTTTTTTATAGGGAAATGCCCATAAATTTTCATATTAGACCATAGGTTTTTAGATGCATAATAAGCCCTACGATTTTCATCAAATCTACCAAGATTTCATGGGCATGTTGCATGTGTTCCACTTGGGACAATTGGTTCTAGCTCCCGAGAGAATTGTTGATGTTAGGGAATAGAGATTGAGGAGCAGGGTCATTCGAGAGTACTTGGTTGTATGGAGAGGATTGCCCGTAGAAGATGCTACCTGGGAAGGGGAGCATATCTCGCAACACCCTGATCTGGAATTGCTTGAGAACAAGAAATCTTGGGAAGGGAGGATTGTAATGTCCCCTTCCAATTGACTGTGACGAAGGATGACTCAATAGCCTATATGACTCTCGTAGGCTAAAAAAGTACACCAAGCAAAGAAGCACCCTTTAGGGATAACTGCAAAATGGCCATACATCCAGCACCAAGCACGAAGCACCAATCAAGGCGCCACATCAAGACAAGGTGCCTTTACTGTGAGGTGATCCCGTTAGCTATCCCGTTTCCACCCGCTTATGAAACTTTAAGCAGGATTTCATCTCCGACACCTCAATTGGTGAAGTATTCCACCTATTTCACCTTAACCAGTCTTCTACCCCCGGTATCCACACTCAATCTCGGAGTCAAAATGATTATCCTTAGGTCAAATCCTACCCCACTTTCTCTCAGAGGTATCCCCTAATTGGGATAGACGACGGATGAATGATAGGTGTGCATCTGCCATTCCCAGCCAGCTTAATATATGATGGGTTAGGTGGAAAAGTTGTTGATCACCAATTGATTCTGCTAGCGTTGGTTCCACTCCAATCCCTCACAAATGAGGCTGGACATGTTTGGGGAAAACGAACGGTGCCGGAACGGTGAACAAATTCGGTAGTACATGGACGGTGAGCAAAGTGGCTAGGTGTACGGGACCCATTGATGGATGGGTTTTTCATCCTCCCTATAGATCTGTTTGATGGAAAAGGCATATTTGAGGCAGTGAAAGCCCGACATTCGTCAATGATCTAATGACAAAAGTGCATAATTACATATATAATAATAGCATTGTTGAATGATTGACCTTGCCAACTTGTATTGGAGTGATTTATTATTTAACGGTCCGAAAAGTATGGTTAATCGAAAAGAAATGGCATTGGTTCCTTGGTGCGAATTCCAACGGATCGAAAACGTTTAATAAGTTTCTGACAAGGAAGGATCTGGAGGAGTGATACATAATTGGTTCTCAGTTCGAGTTTAATATCACGGTTCAAAGAGAGGGAGTTTCAACTATTCCTATCTATTTGAATTCATTTTCTATGCCGCCGTTAGGCAAGCCATCCATCCAAGTTGTTGCAAAACGGGTGAAGCATAGGTTGTCTAAAAGTTCTGGGTGGGGTTTCCAAGCCTGATGTGGCGCCTTGTCTTGATGTGGCACCTTGCTTGGTGCTTGGTGTTGGATGTATGTCCATTTTACAGTTATCCCTAAAGGGTGCTTCTTTGCTTGGTGTACTTTAGGGATAACTGTAAAATGGCCATACATCCAGCACCAAGCAAGGCGCCACATCAAGATCCGAGCACAATGCCAACATCAAACCATCAAGTCATCAAGTCGAGGGGTACTCATACAACTGCAATATTGAGCATTGATTCTCTGCAATAATGAGTGGCCTAACGGGTACCCTCAAAAGGACATAAGGCATTTAGGGTATTATAACGGCCAGCTATCCAAGCCAGCAAGCAAGGTCATCCAGCAATCCCGCCCAGCCAGCCAAGCCAGCTAGCCAACCATACACCTTCCCACCACCCCATCTATCTATAGCTGGTTCTATTATTAGCATGTTCGAGATGCCCTATTCTTTTCCAACGTGAGTGGGGGTCAACAATAGAGCACTATTATCTATATATGTCCGGGAAATAGATAGTATAGCTCCGAGTGACCCCAGTTCCACCCTTTCTTGGTTTGACAATATTTTCCCCCTCGATTCAATCAACCCCCTCGACCTTATCAGGGAGGAGAAGGATAAAATAAGATAAAATAAGAGTTCATTGGTTGCATTAGAACCTACTGACTCCAGAGCTCCAGAAAATCCCTGCGCAAGAGAAGAAAGGGAGCACCCTAATTAAGATTCGAAAGCATTAAACCTTTTCGTCTTTTATTAAGTACAAACATTTAAGTGAAGTATGAAATAAAGTAAGTTCAGAAGGAACGAATCATTTTCCAATTTTGGTATCAGTTGGTTTACAAGATTCAATGGCCGAGCAAAAATAATACCGAGTCACGATAAATTGGGGGCGACACTACACTATTTCGAAGTTCCTAATCGACTTGGTACACATTAGCCAAAGAGATACTTTTTTCTTGTGAACAAGATCCAAAGGAGCAATTCGAGTCGGATTTCGAATATGAACTCTACTTAGCTAGAGAAAGTCTTCTGGCCATGAATCGGAAACAATGGTATCTCCAATTATGGCCCGCCCCTCCGGGATTGAAAATAGATTCATTTTATCTAACCCCACCCGGCCTGGCCTGATAATGAGACAAATGTATGCATCTCGAACTGCTGCTTTAGAATATACTAGCACCAACAAGTGACCGGGTCCACCATCCAGTCTTTTATTTCTTTTCATAATTGCCTAAGGGGTGCCCCGTCCGTAGTCAACAAGGAAAAAGGGGAGTCAAGGGGGTTTATTTGGTGTCACTAGGTAAAAAGAATGACAAATCCTAAAAGTGACATTAAATAAAATAAACAATTATATTTAAATGGAATTGGAGGGAAAATAAAGTGAAGATTTGATTTGGTCAAAATGGGGGAAAGATCTAGAAGGCCCAAAGAAAGGATCAATAGAGGAGTAACCATTCCCCTTGGCATTATGATTTCGTATCTTATTGAGTGCTCTTGTAGCTAGCGTTTTCATTAGGGTTTTGGGAAAACCCTTCCACTGCAAGTTTAGTTTCAGTGGTGCAATATCCACCTTAGCAAGACAAGAGGAGGATTCATCTGGAGCTCTCATTGGAGTCATTTGGTGTTTGATTTCATATTGGAGGGAGTTGGGAAGCATATCGACTTGTGCAAGGTGTTTGCGGCGATTTTCAAGAAGAGGTCGAGTTTCAGATACATAGGTGCCAAGAGGTCTTCGTGCATCTATGAAAGGTGTTGAAAAACTGATGCATGTAGGTAAATTCAAATTTTTTCATAGCATACAACCAATATACCAATACATCTGCGTATATCAGGATCACTGAAAGTGAGACAATCAGAGAGAGAACACAAGTATACCCTGGGAAACCCTCTTGGGGTAGAAAACCTAGCCAAAACTTCTCATTAGATTCTTCAACAAAGTACAATACCAGTACAAGACTTTAGAATAACTAGTTAGGACTTAGAGGGATGAAACAATACCTCTGTTTCAGCACTTACAAAATTCACAAATAGTTGAACTAACACTTATAGTAACAACTTGACAAAATCACCAAAAGATAACTGAATTTCTTTCTTGTTGTACCAGACTTATGGTAGCTTTAACACAATATTTCTAGTAGCCTTATATCAGGAAGGAACATCAAAAGACTTCAATAAGAATAGAGTGCTTGTATCAATAGTATACTTCAACAACTAGCTGCCATATACCAGCAGAAGGCTACAACAACTAGCATCCATATACCAACATAAGATTCCAGTAGATATCAATCATATACCAGCAAAATACTTCAACAAATAGATGCCTTGCCTCAACAGAAGACTCCAGCAAAACAAAGGTATCCAAATGTTAAGTGAATGCCCCTTTTTATAGGTTGGTTTGGCTTCCCTAAGCAACCCCCTATAACAACTGTCATACCTGCCCTCCTTTGGCTGCCAAGAGTCACCTCCTAATGTTCCCAAGAGCCACCTCCTAAAGCTCCCAAGAGCCACCTCCTAATGCTCCCAAAGGTCACTTCCTTTGTCTCTTCTAGAGGCTGCCCTAAGTTGTTGTCTTAACATTGTATGACAATTGTCATACCACCACCCTAAGTATCCCCCTTAAGATGGCCACTCCAACCGCCCTAAGAAGCCCTCTTAAACAACCTCCCTAAGCTGGCCACTACAACCGCCCTAAGCAACCCTCTTAGAGGTGCTATGAGGTTGACACATAGCATAAGGTTGACACTTGTCATGTGTTTGATGCTTGACATAAATTTAACACTATATCAAAACTTTATTTACATGGTTAGTTACAATAGGGAAAATAGCTTCCAAAGCTATATAATTCAACACTCCCTCTTAACAAGGAAGGTATTTTCCTAGTACTAATTGTTACATCCATTTGTCTTTACTTGGCTATTGACTTGTTGATCCATGTAGAATATGTTCATCAATAGAAGTTTTGTATCCATAACTAGCATTGGAATCAATAACATCTCTGGTGAGCACAATGATGTCATTACATGATTTTTATTCACTCAATTCACCAATAACTGTCCTACTAGACATATGCTAGAGGAAGCTATACAATTCACCAAGAACTGTCTTACTCAGTGCCAGTCCTTTTTCATACTGGATGAGTAATCTTAGAGCCAGTCCTTTTTCATACTGGATAAGAATAAATAGAATATCCCACATCCTACCTGTAAATGACTTGCCCCGCTACTGTCACGAGAATCCCATATGCAACTCCTTACTGTTAAGCCCTAATATTGGCTCATTACCCCTTAATTGGGGCATATTATATTAGTAATGTTATTTTATTTATGTCGGCTTTAGGCCATTA
>JASDQU010754699.1:0-36782 GCA_032191745.1 Picea mariana
AAGAATTGCTCAAACTGTGCAAGGACAATTTTTCCTTGTCCTATGATGAATTAAGAACTTATGACACCATCGTAATCGAACACAAAATTCCTCTAAAGCAGGGTGTTAAACTGTTCAGGAAGAAGCTGAGACAGATAAATCCCATACTAATGCTTGTGATAGAAAAAGAGGTAAAGAAGCTCCTGGATGCTAAAATCATTATTCCACTCAGATACTCTGAGTGGGTAGCCAATCTAGTCCCAGTAAGAAAGAAAAATGGTGAAATCAGACTGTGTTTAGATTTCAGAAATTTAAACAAATCATCCCTCAAAGATAATTATCCATTACCTAAAATGGATCATGTATTGGAAAAAGTGGTCGGAGAAAATAGAATGTCTATGATTGATGGATTTTCGGGCTATAATCAAATTGTAGTCCACGAGGATGATAGATAGAAAACCACGTTCACCACCCCATGGGGTACCTTTATGTATGAAAAAATGCCATTTGGTTTGATGAATGTAGGTGACACTTTCCAACAAGCTATGGACATTGCCTTTGTCGGCAAAAGAGATAAGTTCGTTTTCATTTATCTTGATGATCTAACTGTATTTTCTAAATCTGATGTAGAGCACTTGGTGCACCTCAAACAGATGTTTCAAAAATGTCAAAAATTCAGTTTGTCTTTAAATCCCAATAAATATCACTTTGAAATGTAGGAAGGTAAACTCTTGGGCCACATAGTATATCGGGATGGAATTAAAATCAACTCGAAAAGGGTTGAAGCTATAGATACTATCAATATTCCTAGAAATAGAAAAGAGATTTAGTCATTTTTAGGAAAAAATATTTTTTTAAGAAGATTCATCCCAAACTTTGCTGAGACTTTGTTGAGATTGTAAAATTGAATACATATATGCTTAAGAAGGACAACGAGGTCAAATGGACGACTGAAGCCAAAAATTCATTTCAACGCATCAAGAAGGTGATAGGTGAAGCCCCGGTGCTGGCAAGCCTAGATTATATGAAAGAATTCTTGATTTTTTCATTCACATCCGAACACACAATTGCGAAAGTACTCCTACAAAAGAACAAAGAAGGGTTTGAACAACCAATAACATTATTTAGTAAAAGCCTTCGAGACACGGAGTTGAGATACAATATACTAGAAAAGAAGGCATATGCAATGGTGAAAGCCCTAAAGGCTTTCAGGACTTATGTACTACATTCTAAAATAATTGCATGTGTACCCACCAGTTCCATTAAAGATATATTGGTTCAACTTGATAGTGATGGAAGGAGGGGCCCATGGATTGCTAATATTCAAGAATTTGACCTAGAGGCGAAACCGAAAAAGCTCGTCAAAGGACAGGGTTTGGCTAAGCTACTAGCCGAATCCAAATTCAGAGTGCTTGGAATAAACCATCTGCAATCCTACGAAGAAACTCCAGATATAGAAGAATTTGACGATCAAATACCTACAACTCAAATCCAGGAGAAGTTCTCTTCTTCAGATTGGTATAAAGATATAGTCTCTTACCTTCTAACTCTGCAGTGCCCAAGTGATATGACTCCTTCCAAAGCTTGAATGTTGAAGTTGCACACAGTAAAATATTGTAGCATGGATAGCCAATTATATTGGAAGGATCCTCTAGGTTTTTTACTAAGTTGTTTGGTAGAATCCAAAACGGAGAGAGTCATAAATGAATTTCATGAAGGAGTGTGTGGAGGACATAACGCATGGAGATCAACGACCTATAAAATCCTGAGAGAAGGATATTATTGGCCTAAATTATTCGCTGATGTGAATGCTAAAGTCAGAGCCTGTAACCCCCACCAACTATTTTCAGGCAAACAAAATATTCTTGCATTACCTTTGGTCCTAGTTAAAACTAAAGCCCCATTGCAACAATGGGGGCTAGATTTTATTAGTGAAATCGATCCACACTCTAGCATGCAACACAAATGGATCCTGACTGCTACGGATTATTTCACTAAATGGGTAGAAGCCTATCTGACCAAAAACGCTACATATTCGATGGTGATAAATTTCTTGGAGGAAAACATTTTAGCTAGATTTTGTTGTCCTCGGAAGATAGTTACAGATAATGCACAGGCATTTAAATCTATGACAATGGTTAGTTTTTTCCAAAAATACAATATTGTACTGGGCCATTCCACAACTTACTATCCTCAAGGCAGTGGACTAGCTGAATCATCAAACAAAAGCTGATCATCATAATTAAAAAGGTGTTGAACGAAAATAAGAAAGCCTGGCATGTGCATTTGAAATATGCTTTGTGGGCGAATCGGATAGGCACCAAGAAATCGATCAGGATGTCCCCTTTTTAAATGGTATACGACACTGACGTGGTGCTACCCATAAACCTAGCTCTAGCTGTAATGAAACTATGGCAAGACAAAAATGAAGAGCCAAATCACGTCACCAGAAGAATAATTCAATTGATTGAAGTCCAACAAAAAAGGGATGAAGTGGATGAAAAACTTCAGAAGTATCAGGGTAACATGAAATCCCTATTTGACCAAAAAGATAAAGATAGGGAATTCCTCCTTGGTGACCTGGTTTTAAAGTGCGATGCTAGGAAGGAAGACCTAGGAAAGCACAATAAATTCGACCATATCTAGTGTGGACCTTTCAAAATAACAGCTTCTGAAGGGAAGAATTATTTTTTGCTAGAAAATATGGATGGTAAAATCATTAATGCCCCTATCAATGGGCATTACCTGAATCATTTTATGCAATAATTGGTTTCCAAACTCTCACTGTATATACCAGTTTGATTTCTTCGTTTTTTGATTCACAATTTTTCATTTTTTCGGTAAGTTCTTACTTTCATTGTAAATAAACCAAGTTAGTTGATTTCATAAAAACAAAAATATAAAAATAAGTAACACATAGAGTTTTGGATCTGCGTAAGTTCCTGACACTCTTCGTGTTATTTTCATGCAGGATACTTGCCAATATCTAAGAGAAAAGAGATATCATAAATCGACCTTCACATATCAGAATGTTGGCTTTCTCTCGAAACAAGGTGATAAATAAATACTTTACTTGGTTGAAAATATAATAGTAAATCTAAGGTATGAGCTTCTGCCCTGTTTAAATTTTCAAAGAGATATCACTTAGTATAATAGAGGTCTCGTATGTACAAATATTTTCACCTAATCTATAACCAGAGGAATGAAAAATTACGTTTTGATTATCAAGAGTTTTATCTGGATAAAATAAAAATGAAATAAAACTTATAATAAAAACATAAGAAACAAGAATACCTTAAAGAAAAAGTTTCAAGGATCGAGTAAGAAGTTTGCACAAGGGTGACTGTGCTTACAAGCATAACATCGTAACCCTCATTCTGATCCCCTGCTCATTTTCAAGTCGTATTTTCACATGATTCCTGATACCATCCCATGGTCTTCATAGAGGAAAAAGGGTCTCACCTTAACTTTGAAAACTCATAAACAAATCTTCAAAATGAGAATAGGCAAAATTTCTTACGATTCCTCTAACTTTAATTGAACAAAAAAGTACGTCTAGGATAATCCTAACTATCTTAGCCCTTCTAATAGGTTTAAACTGATTAGTTTTGCTCAAGGAAAGTCCCTGGAAAATAAAAACTCCCCATTGAGAACTTCTCTGTAGGAGAAGGCATTTTGAAGGTCAAAGGATGATTAGTCCAGAGTAATCAAAGTGAGTTGACAGACCTCTGTTGCTAACTTATGAACAGATATCATCACTGGTATATTTTATACAAATTGATTGCCCCCACTTCATGTTTTAAAAACTATAAGACAGATGGTGAAAGGAAATTCATAAAATGATTGCCTCCATCTAGTCCAAAAAGAGATGATGAAAGGAAATTCATTAAATGATTGCCCTCATCTCAGCATTTAAATGAAAAATTACTAATTGAAGTGGTGAAAGGAAATTCAATGTGGGAAATTAGATAACTTCACCGGGGTACTAAACAAGCTTGCTAGTAGTGAAGCAATGTCTACGATATCTGCAAGGATTTTATACATGAACTATAATATACTCTGGTAACTAGTTCTCCTTTCAACTAGATCTACATTCTAAACTAACACGAGACTCCCTGACTAAAAACATTGAAATTACTTTACCTCGATGCGAACAAAATCGAACAGAGCTTGGTAGAACGATTAAGGTTGTTTTGATTATCTTAAGCAAATTTGAAGTCAGTTTTAAGAAAAGGAAGCCATTGATAAGCCTAAAACTTGAGATCAGTGAATGATTAAGTTTTGAAAGTTTTCAGAGATAAGGATGAAATCCTAAGTCCTTCTGCGTGTCCTTTTTCAGAATGTGTTTCACAGAAATGCAATAATGACTCCATTTACCCAATAAAGTCACTTGGTCTACTGTTCTTCGATGTCTCGCAGGGAGACACGATCCCTAGATGGAGCCTATGTTGGAACACATATTTATTTTTCTAAACTTTAGACTTTAATAATTTTTTATTTTCATTTAATAAGAATAAAACGTGCTTGAGTTTCACTGTTGATAAAGTTTTCATATGATCGAATGGTCTTAAATATTTCAGATTTGTGGAGCTGCCAAATGATTAACGAGTCAAATCATTGAAATTTGTTTCGGAGTTTCGTGTTTCAGATATTCCTTTATGTATTAACATTCAAAATCCTGATACCCGAAAGATATTCGCCGAAAGATTAAATCTCGATTAATTAAATCAAATTAAGTCAAAGGTAATTAATCGTTTCACGTTTCAGGAATAGGGGTTTTACCATTCATCATATCCAAAAAATCCCAAAACCTGAGTTGTCATCAACTACATCAGTTCACCCAAACTAAACCAGATTTCACTTGAACTTTCACCATGTCTCAAATCATCCTATGTTCTTAAAATGATGAATTCCCTCTTGACATTGACTCGATTAATTTCTCATTTACCAGCACAGGTTCACAATATAGGATTCATATTTGAACCCATGTTACTACTCAAGATCCCAATGATTCACATGATTATCAAAACTGATGATTTATGTTTACTGTCATATTCTCTTTATCGTTGGTTTGATGCACAAATAATGATTGTGTTTTTTGTAGATTCAGATATGTCTTGTTGCAATAAATTATCTAGCAAAGTACCCATGAAAAGATTATGGAAGTAGAATCCAACAGGAAGAAGAACTTGATGCCCCTTGAAACATCTATGATGATACTAAAGGACTCTTAGAGAAAGGGGAAACTTTAGTCAATTGGAATGAGATTTTCCAGATGTTTAAGAAACAAAACTTCCGTGTAGAAGCTGAAGATTGGGATGAGCTCAAAATATTCAAAAACATCCAGAGATCAAGATTGCAAAGGGTGGTGGATCGTGCAACATTTTTCCCTTGTGTAGATGTGGTTTCATGGATCCTCAAGTATGTATACCTTGAAAACCAGTACATACTAAATGTTTAGGGACAACCCATAGCATATTTCCAAGTAGTTGACATAGCCAAGTATTACCATTTGGAAAAGGGAATTTGGTCACTAGATGATGAACTCATCAAGAAGTTCCCACAAAAAGAAAAGGATCTATTCAAAATCTAGTACAATCCAGATAAAACATTCAAGCTCAGATCATCTAATGAATATATAACCACTTCTCTAAGAATTCCATATCAATACATTCTGGCGATGCTATGTAGGCTATATGGGGAGAAAGATGCATCGAAATTCAATTTATCTCTATTTCCCTTGATGCATCGAAATTCAATTTAGCTCTATTTCCCGGTCAATTCCAAAGATTTCACATGTCTTTTTATCTATTGGATATCAGGTGTGCACCTTCAATATCCCAATATGGGTTGGGCTTGGAAACCAACTCACCTGTCGGTGCATATCTAGTGCAAAGTGCTCTGGGAGAACAAACACAGAACTTAGTATAATAGGATTTGTGATCACTTCTTGGCACCTCTCTACGAGCTTATCTTTGGCTCACTAGCTCCATGTATGACCGATACAGCATTGGAAATAATATGGAATATTGGATAGTGGTACCTTATGAAGCACAAAGCTTATATAAGAGTGTCTAGAGCTACCAAAGCTCCCCATTTTCTCCCAATATTTGTGCCTGATAGATTAGTGCTTCAAGAGATCATATATCAAATTGTGATCTATGGGTTTGGGGTAGCACTATATTGTGATAAGTATACCATCTGGCCCTCGTTCCTACTATGGGTCTAATCATACTCATTTAGGAGCATCAAGAAATCCCAAATTGAAGTAGATATGTTGTTGTCTTTCCATTTCTGAGAAGAAACATTCCAGAGAGACAATCCAAAGATATTCATAAAGGAACATTGTAGAAATTTAAAAACACACATGGGAATACACTTCAGCCACCTGGGAGGAGGAAGAAGTTTGTTGTGGTGCTCGGGCATATGATGAAGTCATCATTATGAGGTAGGGAAAACCTTTGGGCATAATATCATATGAGGAGAAATCTTACAAAGAAGCCCGGAAAAGAGACAAAGAAGAGGCAGGGGCAAAAGCAGCTGCCACAACAACATATACACATTCTAGATCAGCAAAAAAAGAAGAAATAGTGGTGGAAAAGAAGAGAATAGATAATTAAAAGGTTTTGAAAAATAAAGAGTACGTCATCAAAAAGAAAAGAAAAGAAAGACCAAATATGCCAAGGCCAAAGCAGAAGCAGATGCAGTGACGACAGAAGCAGAAGCGAAGGAAGCAATTGAGAAAGAAGAAGCAACAACTAAAAATACAGCTGCAAAAGTAGAAATAGTAGAGCAAAGGGAAGAATATGAAGCTGAAACTAAGGCATCCGAAGAAGATCAATGAAAAAGGATTAATAGGCTCTAAACAAAAATTCCTTTCCTATGGACACTTACATCCCTAAAACATCAACATAAGTTCCCAACAGTCATCTTCAATTCGATGGAATGGAGTTAGGGATCCGTACACCTTACAAGCCCAACAAAGTGGTGAACTTGAAGAAGTTCAAATTTGACAAAACCACTAGTAGAATCATGTAAAAACATATTAGGAAGGTTCTAGCCACTGTGGGAATCCATTATCAATCCTCACAAAGACTACAGTGGAAAAGGACGTGACTCAAGCCCCACTTTCCATATCCTCAACTGGAACTACCGTTAGCACAACAACAAAGTGGAACCTTAAGAATTTGTTCCACCAGAACAAGGAAAAGGATGCAGGGATCAGAGAACTGGAAGAAGAAATCAGGAATGCGAAGAAAGACGAGGGAAGTTTAAGAGAGTTCAGAGCATGTGTTGAAAAGGTCAGGATAAAGATTGAGGAGGTTGTTAAGATATGTATTCCCATTTGCATACCTTCTACAAGCTAGAAACCGACATAATGGGCCAACATAGCCGCATACATACCAAGAATGTCTATTTTTCTACCATCTAAGAAGGATTGAATGACATGAAAATATGGATCACCAAAAATATGGATGCTCGAGTCAATATTCCTATACCCTCGGAAGTAGAAACAAGAATCGATTATGCTTCCCTTGATCAATGTAAACAAGTGGAGAAGAGCTATGAAAAGGAAATGACAAGATCACTTTCAATATGTGCGCAAATCAACAAATCCTCACAAGTTTTAGCACATAAGGGTCACCTTCCTCCCATCAAGGAGTTTAGGAAAACCATTGTAATGGATAAGATCTTCGAAAAAATATAGCAATACATAAATCAGAGACAAGAGAGATATGAAGAAGCTACAAAGGTAACAATCAAGTTGATAGAGGAACACCTCGTCCAACTCACAAAAGTTCAAACAATGATACAAGCATTCACAGACACCCTGGTGAGGAACATGAAAACCCTCACCGATAATTCAACCTCCCATGAAGCTTCCCTCGAGGAAATTTTGTACTGCGGGATAATATCATTAAACAACTAGTATGAAGTTTGGGCATCATACATTAAGGATGAGAATGCATGAATAAGAAAAGTGACAATTCTGAATTTTCTCACAAATGTTTCCTATTTTTCCATTTTCCAAATGCCATCAACTTCATCCTTATTTCAACACTGGTCAGCAACAATTCAGAAAGGGAAGGTGAAGGTTTTTTTTTTTTAATTTATTCTTGTTGAATTCAAGAAGACACTTTCACCAGTTACTAAAATTTTTATAAAGAAAGGAAGAAGCCCATTTTGTAAGGGCTCTTCATGCATTGTCTATTGACAAACTATTTTGTGAATTAATACGGAGAAGCCCTTGGGGCCAAATTTTGTTGGAGATATTAACTCTTGTAGATGGTGGTTGTTGTGAACTAATTTCAGCTAATTGTGTACTATTTACATGTGTTGTAAGATGTCTTTTTTCTTATAGACTACTCTTATACAACTAGAAATATTATTACAGATTTGCTTATTCTTTCTTATCTTTTGCCTTGATATGGTGAGTTGTTTATGTATGTAATTACATGACTTAGACTAATCTGATTTTGTACATGCATGCATGCGTTGGATAACCTTGTTGCTTCTTAATAGTTGTTTGGAATATTTTATTTGCAGGGATTAGATTCATTTATAGTTTATCACTTGGTTACATAGATGCTTCTAGCTAGGATAGGTTAGATTAGATTTATTTTTTCATTTAGTTGTATTGCATTTTCATTCCCATTGCATTCATAAACCATCCAATTACCCCTTAAAACTAGTAATGGAAGCCATGCTAGAATCCATATGTGTCTCCTAAACCGAATGGTGCATAGTCTAATTGGGACCATGTAATGGGGAGTACCCCTTATTGTTAAAGAGAAATTATGCTCCATTAACACAAGGTTAAGGAATTACATGATCATAAGCTAGGGAAACTTACCATGGATGGGTATGTAAGGAGATTCTTGGAACTGTTGAGGTATGTCCCTTACCTTAAGGATGAGAAAGGAAGGATCCATTGTTTTCTCAATGGACTGCCACAATCCTTCCATGATCATATTGAAGTTGATGATCCCAAGACCCTTGATGACACCATCTGAAATTCCAAGTACTACTATGAACAATTAAAGCATAGGTAGGAGCCTCATAAGGATTGGAATATAAAGGATCGGATTGACTTTAATAAGAAAGGATTTAGATCCTCCTGATTCAAGATTCAGAGAAAGAGTGCTTGATCTAGTCACCCTACTAGAACTGTGCACTAGCAAAATTATTTGTCTCAAAGTGTGAATAAGCTAGAAGAACCCAAAAAGGAGAAAGCAGGAGAACAAAAGAAAGGACCATTAAAGGTTTGGGGTTGTGGGGAAGAAAATCTGTTGAGGGATTTCCCCCACAGGTAGAACGATAATAGAAGAACCTATAATTTTGAGGAGGATACCATTGTCAATGATGTAGCCAAGGACGTGCCACAAATTTATGTTTTTGTTGAAACTAAACAAGAAAACCGCCAAGCTTTAGTTGTGGATATGGAAGGTATAATTTCCAAATGACCTATTTCAATTTTAATTGACCCCGATTCTAACTTAAGTTATATTGCAACACAAATTGTTGAGGCTTGTGACTTATAGAAAAAGAAGCATGCAAAGTCATGGTTAGTCTAACTAGCTATAGGAACCAAGAGACAGATGATTGAAGAAGTTGCAACATGTCCATTTGAAATGAATGGACTTCATATGAAAGTATCCTTGAATATCCTACCCTTGGGGTAAAATGATGTGCTAATTGGAATGGATTGTTTAGTAGTCCATAATGTGAAATTGGATTGTTTAAGAAAAAAATCTAGAATGTGAAGATGATGAAGGAACCGAGAGAGTATTGCAAGGTATTAAAAAAACCCATATCAGTGAGACAAATATCATCTTGTGGTTTAAAACATATAATGTTTCAAGTGGACACTCCACCCATCATTAGGGACAAAGAAGCTAATATATTTGAAAAGAGTGTCGAGGAAAAATTTAAAGAGTAGGATAGGCCAATGACCATTGAAGGAAGGGATAAGGATTACGAAGAGAGATGGGTTGAGTGTCCATGCGAAATGTTGGATGTTTAAAAACCACACACACAATTTTTATCCAGAATATTTTCTAAAATTATGACTAACTATGGAAACTTACATTCTCAAATATCATCCTTACAACTCAAGAAATATAGCAGAAAGGGATTCCCTTTATATGTTTTACAGGCGCTAAATTCAACAAAAAATAACGAGTTGAAAAAGGAAGATCACCCATTTTTATGTGAGTTCAACAATGTGTTTCCGAAGGAGATACTAGAACACCCCCTAAAAGGGACATTGATTTTTCCATAGAGCTTATGTCAGGAGTAGACCCTACTTCCAAGGTTCCCTATAGGATGAGCACACCTGAGTTGGTGGAGCTAAAAATACAATTAAAATATATGTTATATAATTGGTACATCAGGCTCAATGTGTCCACATGGGAAGCATCGACATTATTTTTTAAGAGGAAAGATCGTACCCTCAAACTATGCATTGATTATATGCAATTGAATAAAATGACCATTAAGAATAAGTATCCATTGCCCAGAATCAATGATCTATTTGACCAAGTGAGAGTATCTATAGTATTTTCTAAGATAGAATTGAGGTTGAGATATCATCAAGTCAGAATTAAGGATGAGGATATCCATAAAACAACTTTCAGAACAATATATGGAAACTATGAGTTTTTGGTGGTGCAATTTGGTATACCAATGCGCCTTCCATGTTTATGTGTTTAATGAGCAATGTTCTTAGAAAATAATTGGAAAATTTTGTCCTAGTTTTATTGATGACATTTTGACTTATTCCAAGACCAAGGAAGAGCATTAGGAACATCTCAGATTGGTACTAGAGGTGTTGAGAGAACACCAATTGTATTCTAAATATAGAGAGTGTGATTTCTTCGAGAGGCATATCCAATATTTGGGTCATGTAATCTCAGAAGATGGACTGGTAGTAGACCTAGAAAATATCAAGGAAATTATTGATTAGCCAACCCCTAGAAATGCATCGAAGGTAAGATCTCTTATGGGATTGGATGGATATTACCGAAGGTTTATCAAGGAATTTTCAAAAATTGATCATACAATCACTTCACTACACAGGAAAGGAGTAAAATTTGTGTGCACAAAAGAATGTGAGACCAACTTTAGGTGGTTGAAGTATCTCTTGAATAATTCCCCTATGTTGAAGATTGTAGATCCTAACAAATATTTATTGGTTTGTACAAATGCTTGGAAAGAAGGACTTAGAGGAATACTCATACAAGACATGTAATAAAATATGAGTCAAGAAAATTAAATAATCATGAGCAATGTTATTCTATGCATGACTTAGAGCTTGCATCTATTGTACAGGCTTTGAAAATGTGGAGACATTACATGCTTGGGAGAAGATTTGTATTAATGACAAATCATTGTGGGCTGAAATATTTCTTTGTCCTGCCACGTTTAAATACTAGAAAAGATGGATGGATGGCTCTCATCGGTGAGTTTGATTTTGAAATAAATCATATTAAAGGGAAAGCAAACCGAGTGGTGTATGCACTAATATAAAGTGTGCAAATGGTACACTTGGCAAAAAAAAGTGTGTGTGAATAT
Organism: Picea mariana; assembly: GCA_032191745.1. Lineage (NCBI taxonomy): Eukaryota > Viridiplantae > Streptophyta > Pinopsida > Pinales > Pinaceae > Picea > Picea mariana. Next base: position 11,554 of record JASDQU010754699.1, read on the forward strand.
AATATAAAATAGAGGATCAAAATTTCCCAGCAACATGAAGAGAATTGAAATATAATATAGGATAGTTTAGGGAAGGAGCCAAGAGGGATGATTTGTAAGGGATATCATCTCATTGAATATGGGTTGTTCATGTACAACAATAGGTTGTACATTCCCAATTTATCTGAATTAAGGAAGTTAATAATGAACGAGTTCCATAAGAGGCCTTATGTGGGTCATCCAAGTTGCCGTAAAATGGTAACAATAGTAAGAAAATTTTATTACTAGCCCAAAATGGAGAAAGATATCACGGATTATGTCGCCAAGTGCTTGGAGTGCCAACAAGTCAAATTTGAACATCGAAATCCAGCAAGATTGCTTTAGCTGGTGCAAATTCTATAATGGAAATGGGAAGTCGTGTCCATGGACTTCATTAAAGGACTACCAAATATTGTCAAGCAATATGATGGAATCATGGTGGCGGCGATGAGTTGAGTAAGAAAACTCACTTCATCCCCATAAAATCCACTTATAAATCCATAGACGTTGCAAATATATTTATAAAGGAAATTTTTATATTGCATGGCATGCCCAAAATGATCATATCATATCGTGATACCAAATTCACGTCAAACTTTGGAAGGGTTTGTTTGTAGGTTTTGGGACGCAGTTAGCTTTCATCATTACTTATGATCCCCAAATAAATGGACAAATAGAGAGAGTGAAAATGGTGCTAGAAGATGTATTAAGAATGTATGTTATGCACCAGCCCCATAGGTGGGAAGATTATCTACCCCTAGTAGAGCTCAACTATAATAATGGCTATTAGGAGTCATTAAATATGATCCCCTTTGAGGATTTATACGACAAAAAATGTAGTTCCAATCAGTTGGAGTATTACAGTGGATAGGATTAAACTGGGACTAGATATTTTGAAAGATATGGAGCAGGAAATAGTTTTTATTAAGAAAAATTTGAAGGTAGCTCAAGATAGACAGAGAAGCTATGTTGACAAGAAGAGAACCCATAAGGAATTTAAACTAGGAGATCATGTATATCTCCAGGTGAAAACCGAAATAATTTCTCTTAGAATGGAGGCTTGTGCCAACCTGTCACCTCACTATTGTGGACCATTAAAATTTTTTGAAAGAGTGGAGCTAGTGGCATACAGGATTACATTACCTCTTACTATCAAGGCACATGATGTGTTACCTGTATCTTTCTTAAGAAATATATCCATGATTCTAATCATGTTAATGATTGGATTGTGATATAAGTGTAACTAGAAGGAGAGTTCTATCATGAACCTCAATGCATACTCGATGGGAAGGAGACACTACTCTGGAACTGAGCTATCATGTAGGTCAAGGTGCAACAGAATCACTTTGGAGAAAATAAGGCCACATGGGAATTAGAGGATGTCATGCAAAAGGCATACCCATTTTTGTTTGATGTGTAAAATTGGTTTTGGTTGGTGAAAACACTGAGAATGGTTGTTACTTTAAGGGGGAGGGGATTGTAACACCCTACTTTCCCCCGATTTGTAATATTAATTATGATGCCATGATGCCATGAGCTACAAATTAGATATTTTATACTATTCATATAAATCAAATGTGTTTTTTATTTAATAAAATAAATCTAGCATTTCAATGAGGTGTGGAATGTAGGTACTAGCCATGATACCACAAGTGGGAACCGGTGAGGGGGAATTGGGAATAACCTTGTTTACCCAAAAGATTAACCTTAACCTAACAAAGTGTTAGTGCCTAAATCTGGTTGAATTATTTTACCTTCCTTTTTCTAGAAGAAACCAATTAATGAGAAAAGACCTAAAGGTTGAGCAGTTAAGTCTGCCTTCAAGAAAATACAAGGAGAACAATTCGATTAGTTGAAGCAGATAGCCAAAAGTACTGCAAGAAGTTTCCCTTCAATTTGGGAGTCTAACTCCTAGAAGCCTCTGACAGAAGCAAGTGAAGGTACCCTAGGAGGGGGGGAAGGTCCCTGACATGAATACAGAGGCGGGGAGAAGTGTAGGAGGGAGTTCACAGGGGCACAAGAAAGAGTAAATATTTTTCAAGGAAAATAGGAAGATTACCAAAGGAGACTGTGGTAGAATGGGAGTCGAGAATAAATGGACCTGAACTCGAGCAAAGAGGGTCGCGAATTGATGCTTTTTGGGCTAGGAACTAGCACTTAAAGGGAAGGATGTTGAAGGAATGCAAAGGTGGTGAAGGGTCTCCCTTGTGCAGTTGTATCCAATTGGGAAGGCATATCAAAGTTCATGGTGATCCTAGAATCAATGGATATAAGGGATCTTTGTTGCTTCCTATTAGTGAAGGAGAGTAGCCTTCAAGTTGAAACCTAGAACTCTTGAGAAAACTATGTGTTCCCTTGGTCGTATCATGGTCTAGCATAGGGGTGGCCTATTGTAAAATGTTTAAGTGTAGAAAATCATATTGTTGGGTGGAAAACAATTCACCCTCATTCGATTTCTCGACCAGTTACTTCTGAACATATAAATTTTTTCTATGCTAAATGTAATTATTGATATCCCATGTATTCATAATTGTTAAAGATGTCTAAATGTAGTAAAATAAATGTCTGAATTAAATGTAGTAAAATAAATGAATGTCTGAATTTGGGTTATTTTTATCTGTAAGCATGCCTCCATAGAGAAAATTGTCCAGTGGATGTGTGTCTGAGGAACTCGAATTTTGGGGCCTATTACCTTGTGGTTTTCCTTGTCCTTTGAAATGGAAAATTTGTTGGTAGGAATTACCTTTTTTGTTAAGTGCGCAGGCAGTTGGCCTATAATCCTTAACTAGAACCCCTACTAGTAGTTGAAGAGAGGTGAAGAGTTTATTCACCCTGAGAATGATGTTTTCCCTCTAAATTATCCTTTTTTCCTGAATCATGGAAGGGGCCACGCTCGGCTTAGAATTCCACCCATACAACCCTTGTGTGTTGATATGAAGAACTCGAGATCGTAGATTGGAATTCACGAGTGGATCTTGACCCTTCATTAGGAATTGGATATCGGGAGAACCATATGAATTGGCATAACTTCGAATCTGATTGGATTAGTCTGACTACAGAATCCGAAATCCAGTTAGAGTGTGGGTCTTCAAAAAGATCTGTAAGAGCGGAGTGGGTGGCATTCCAATAGGGAGAAATCTGACGGTGCTATCTTGAAAGGGTGAGGACAATCAATATGTCATAGATATAGACCTAAAAGATTTGAACCATAGATTTTTCCATGGATGCATTCCATTGAAACCTATTGGAGTTTTCCGTACATATTAACCGTCCCGCAGGATCAAAATCCATCGAGATATGGACCAATAGATCATGGGTTTGTTAGTCATTGAATCCCTCGAAATTTTTGTATTCAGGAGGATCCATTCAAGGTTCTAATTGGAGTAATTTCATTCCTAAACAAGTGCACTCGATTGACTAAAGTTCATGCACCTTTTTAGACCAAAATAATTCAGTCCATTGAATTTATTAAATCATGAACATCAGATCCATTGTAGTCAAGAGGCTCTGATAAGAATAATATGATTTGGGAAACCCGAGAGAATCTAGACCATAAGTCACAACAGATATTGTTCATTTGATCCATCATAATTGGGGAGCATTTGTTAGCCCTTTTTCGGTTTAGGAAGACCACATAGACCTTGTCTTTCTATCAATATCAACTATAGCCATCAGATCCCATGGGGAGTGTGGTCTTCGGGAAAATACATTCGAAAATTTTAGTGGAGGCTTGTGTAGTGAGTAGGTTAGTTCGAATGACTATCTGTTGCACACCTCTGACTTCAAAAGAGATGGAGACCATCGATTTCAGTTAGTGTCAACCATTCTATCCTATAGATATTTGGAAGGGTCTCCCTTGTGCAGTTGTATCCATATCAGAAGGCATCTAAAAGTTCATGGTGGTTCTAGACTCAATTGGTATAAGGGATATTTGTTGGTGCATATTAGTGAAGGAGAGTAGCCTTCAAGTTGAAGAAAAGAACTCTTGAAGAACAAGTGTGTTCCCCTGGTGGTATCATGGCCTGGAATGGGGGTGTCTTGTTTTAAAAAGTTTAAGTGTATAAAATCCTACGATCAGGTGGAAAAACATTCACCCTCAGTTGATTTCCCGACCAATTACTTGTATACAAAAAAAAGTTATCTATGCTAAATGAAATGATTGATATCCCCTGTATTCACAATTATTAAAGATGTATGAATGTACTAAATGAATATTTGAATTTGGGCTATATTTATCTGTAAGAATTCCTCCATAGAGAAAATTGTTCAGTGGATGTGTGTGTGAGGAACCCAAATATTGGGGCCTATGACCCTATGGTTTTCCTTGTGCTTTGAAATGGAAATTTTACAAGATATAAAATCATGGTTTCGAGTAAGGTTGTTGGTAGGAATTACCTTTTTTGTTAAGTGTGTGGGAAGTTGTCCTATAATCCCTAACTAGAACCCATACTAGCAGTTTTAGAGAGGTGAAGAGTTTATTAACCTGGAGAACGATGTTGTCCCTATAAATTATCATTTTCCTAAGATGTTCTAAGGGACACTCTCGACTTAGAAGTCCACCCATACAACCCGTGTGTGTTGGCCTGAAGAACTTTGATCCGTANCCGATAGGGAGAAATCTGAAATGGTGAGGATAGTCAATCTGTCGTAGATCTGTACCAAAAATATATGAACCATATATTTTTCCATGGACCTAGTCTATTGAAACCTGTCAGAATTTGTCCTACCCATTAACCGTCATGTGGGATGAAAATCCATTGAGATCTGGACCAATGGATCAGGGGAATGTCAATCATTGAATCCATCATAAATAGCTTATTTGGAAGGATACATTTTGAGCAATAATTGGAGTAATTGCATTCCTAAACAAGTGTGCCCTACCAACTAAATTCTGCACACCTTTTTATACCGAAAGAATCTGGGGTATCAAATTTATTAAATCATGAATGTCAGATCAATTGGAGTCAGGAGACTCTAATAAGAATCAGATGATTTGGGAAACCTGAGAGGATATAGACCATAGATCGCAATAGATATTTTTATTTGGATCAATCTTACAAGGGGAGCATATTTTAGCCGTTTTGCGGTTTGGGAAGACCACAGATACCCTATCCATCTACTGGGCTCAATTGTAGCCATTAGATCCCACGGGGAGTGGGTTCTTCGGGAAAATTCATTCAAAAAGTTTAGTGGAGGATTTTGTATCGATTAGGCTAGTCCGAACGAATATTCATCACACACCTCCAAGTCTAAAAGGGTTGGAGACCATCGATTTTGGTCAATGTCGATCATTCTATGTTGTCAAGATTCAAGATTTATTGTTTTCTATGTTGAGTTTATGTTGGGGTTCACCTTTACTTTAGGACCTGGTGACTAGACTAGACCACTTGGAGGCATGAATTCTTAGTCAGCTACTGACAAACCTCAACATGTCACTTTCCAACTAATCATGTACCACGTGACCTGCTATATGGATGTGTCACCCTTGTAGTGGTGACATGTGTCACCTCTTTTTTCCCTTTGAACTTTGACTTTTTCCTATTTGACCTAAATTTTGATCGCTTATAAATTTTGCATATGAACTATATTTGACTTTCCCTTTGCACCGTTGCAAATATGAAAATGATTTCTACACATTGATGTAATTTTCAGGATGATTTGAGACAATTGAATTTTGAGCATTTATGGATCCCCTGGGACCTTTGTTAGTGTTCTGCATCCTCCTCGACCTATGCGAGTGTTCCTTAGATCCTCCTGGATCACACCTTCCCACTAAAGAACTTTTGGACATCCAAAAGTATATATACTCAACAACTTAGTGATGATAACTCTAACTCACTCTTACATCTTATTGAAATGTTCATATCTAGTAACTTAGTCATGAAGCTTCTTCACTCTTCCATCTTGTTGATTCTTTTGGAAATAAGTATTCATCTTGGGTCTTTGATCTTAGGTACTAGATCAATATATTTTTGTCTGCTTCTATGGATTATAGCTATATCTCTGGCCTATGGAACTATAGATAATATGATATGTAGCTCTGGTTATGGCTCATAGATTCCTTGACAACAAAAATCTTGTTCACTGAATCTCTGCAATACCTATATCATGTATTTCAACATCCATTCTCATCTCCTTTTGTGGAAGATAGTCTATCTAGGCCAATATGAAACCAAGTCTAATTTTGATCTATGCCTTTCCCATTTTGACTCTCTGCTCTTATATTGTAGATGTATCTGTAGGAGTCCCTGAATGAATACTCTGTCAATTATCTATCCTACCTTGAAAAACAATTTTGCTTGCATTGTTATCATTTGTACCTTCCTTGATTGCTTATGTTCAAGGTATACACCCATACGAACATGACATAGTATTTGAAGTTGATTATAGCATGCACCTTTATGTTCCTCTCATTTTCCGAAGAGGAATATTTATCCTTTACCAACTCTAAAAAGTTTTTCATTACTTTGATGCTCTTTCCTCTCTGATATACATGTTCCAATTTCCTACAACCTTGTGTTCATTCATCTCTGGTTCTTCAGAATCAATTTAAAGTACCAAATCTATTATAATATCTGAAAACAAAAATATTCTAGAGAATAACAACAAAATAACACAATATCTGAAACCACAACACCAAAATAATACCTTATTGATAGGAAAAAATGTTCACTTACCTTTTCCAGGGGGAAACCTCCAGAAGAGTAGTGCTCTATTAAAATAATTCTCAATACAAAACTTCTCATACCCTCTACTCCTATTTATACTAAATCTATCTACCCAAAATAACCATCTAGAGGAAGATCCTTCTAGAAGCGGAAGCTTCTATTAGGTCTTCTTACATTTGAATTATTCGACCTTTATTACATGGAAATATATTATTCTACCTATGTGAGGGGTTAGGGAGGCTAGGTCACTAACATGACCACACCCCCCGCCCTTGAAGAACAACCTTTTCCTCAATGCTTGAAATGAGGAAATTGTTGTAGAATGGTGTCTGGCTCCCAAGTGGCATCTGCTGGATTTGTATCATTCCACTAGACTAACAATTCTTTGATAGTGTGATAATGGAGACGATGCTCTTGTTTGTCCAAGACTGCTTGTGGTTGCAACTATATGGAACCTTCTTCATCCAACTCAGGGAGAGTGGTTTGAGTTTGGAACTTAGTTCCAATCAATTTCTTTGAGCAAGAGGCATGAAAAAATAGATGGAGATTAGAATGACAAGGTAGATCTAACTAGTAGGCCATTGATCCCACTCACTTGAGCATGGTATAAGGACCATTAAATTTGGGAACAAGTTTATGATAGTGTTCAGCTTTGAGTGAATTCTGATTATAAGGTTGTAGTTGAAGAAACACCTGGTCCCCTTCAACAAATTGACATTCAGAACGACTTTGATCTTCTTGTTTCTTTATGTGATTCTGATCCATGACCAAATTGTCTTTGAGGGAATGAAGAATAGTCTCTCAGACTGTAAGATTTTTTTCAACCTCCTGAACCTTCGAAACCCATGGCATGTATGAGAGAACCAATGGTGTGTTTTGGCCATATATTGCTTCAAAAGGAATCATGTGAGTAGTTTTATGGTAAGATGTGTTGTACCACCATTCAACTAGGGGTAACCACTAAGCCCACTGATTTTTCCTCTCAGATGAAAAACACCTCAAATATGTTTCCAAACACTTGTTGACAACTTCAGTTTGACCATCCATCTAGGGGTTATATGCGGTGCTAAGATGCAATTGGGTGCTCTGTAGCTTGAAAAATTCTTTCAAAACATTGATGGTGAAAGTGGGATATCTGTCAGAGACAATCGAATGAGGCATGCCATGAAGCTTGAAGATATTATCCATGAATATTTGAGCCATTGTAGATGTTTTGAATGGGTGTTGAAGAGAACATAAATGAGCATATTTGAAAATACGATCGAAGAACACCATGATGACTAACTTGTTTCCTGATTTAGGTAAGCCAACAATGAAATCCATAGAAATATCTCTCCAAATAGTAGGGGGGATCAGAATCGGTTGGAGTGGGTCTGAAGCTTTAATTTTTTTTCCCTTTTTTCATTGAAAAACCTCACATTCAACAACAAAGGTGTGGATATCCTATTTCATACCATCCCAGAAAAAATAACGTTTGGTCCATTCATAGATTTTGGTAAACCCTGAATGCTTAGTTGTGGGGGAAGCATGAAGTTCAGAAAGAACCGTGGATTTAAGTTATGATTGTTTTCTTAAATACAAATGGCCTTTGTAGAAAATCTCTTCATTGTGCCAAGAGTACCTTGGAGAAGATGGATAATTGTGTTGCAATTGGTGGATCATGCTAGAAATTTTGGGGTCTTGTAGCCATTCTCAAAAAATAGCTTGGAGCCAATCTGGTACAACGAAGAAGAGGGAGAAAAGGGACCCATCGTTTTCATACTTTCGGGAAAGAGCGTCTACAACTACATTTTCCTTTTCCTTCTTGTAAATGATTCATAATCATACCCAAAAAGCTTGGTCACCCATTTTTGTTTCTTTGGTGATGAAATTCGTTGTTCTAGAAAATACTTGAGACTCTGATGATCAGTTTTAATTGAAAGCATTGTCCCAATAAATAAGGACATCAGAGATCCATAACATGAAGAATAGCTAATATTTCCTTTTCATAAATGGATTGTCCCAAATGTCTCTCTCAAATTTGTTTTCTAGTGAAGGCCAAAGGTTGACCATCTTGCATGAGTATGGCCCCAATTCCTTTCTCGAAAGCATCACATTCCAATAAGAAAGTCTTTGTGAAGATTGGAAGTGCTAGGATAGGGGTAGAGCACATAGCATCTTTCAAGGATTGGAAAGAGTGATCAACAACTGGAGTCCAAGTGAAAGAATTATTTTTAAGGAGAGAATTGAGAGGAGCTACAATTTTTCCATAGTTCTGAACAAACTTTCGATAATATCCCATTAAACCCATCAAACCATGTAAGCTGTTAAGAGTTTTAGGGAGAGGCCAATCTTGCATAGCTTCAATTTTCTTAGGATCCACCCATACACCATCCTTTCCAATAATATGACCCAGGTACTCCACTTCTGAGGCTCCAAAGGCACATTTAGATTGTTTGAGAAAAATTCAGTGCTTAGAGATTAGATGGAGAACTTGATCCACGTGGGTGAGATGGGATGTCCAAGTTTTGCTATAGATGAGAATATCATCAAAGACCGTGCCCTTAGTCGTACTACCCGACTACCCAGTTACTAGAGAGTATCTTCCCGAGTGTTGTTCTTAGTGGCCTTATAGCATTTAGGACGCTGATTTGGTTTATCTATGGAGGGATTCAGGATATCGAGGTCGATCCATATATACTTGTTGTCTGATGCACTACCACTCAAAGGGGTACCAAAAAGGGTTACAAGGGTGGAACACAATGTGCTCTTAAGTACCACTTGTATTTCTTGCGTGTATGCTTTCTCGACCACAAATTTATGCACAAAACGACGAATCTCTATAGCTTTAAGATGTTGGAATACATCTCTACCCTGAAAAAAAATAACCCACAATTTTATGCCAAGGAAAGTGATATGATACCACTTGTAAGGTACCAAATCTATTATAATAACTGAAAACAAAACTATTGCAGAGAATAATAGCGGAACAACACACTAGATGAAACCAAAACACCAAAATAATACCTTTATTGATGGGAAACAATGTTCGCTTGCCTCTTCGAGGGGGAAACCTCCAGCAGAGCAACACTCTATTACAATAATTCTCAAGACAAAACTTCTCATACCCTCTACTCCTATTTACACTAAATCTATCTACCCAAAAGAACCACATAGAGGAAGATCCTTCTAGAAGCAGAAGCTTCTATTAGGTCTTACTACATTTGACTTATTCTTCCTTATTTCTAGGCCTTATTAATATCTACATTTATTACATGGAAATATATTGGTGTACCTACGTGAGGGGTTAGGGAGGCTAGGTCCCTAACAATCAAGAATGTTTTCTTAAACAATTCCATCCATATGTATCCCTTTAGCTAATTACAAGACAATACATTTGTACATATTGTTGTCTCAAGATTAGAAATATTCATAACAAGATTCCTCTCATTGTAAAACAATATGCATATATGTGGCTATCTAGAAATATCTCTAACAAGATTCCTCTCACTCTATAGCAAAGTGTAAGGTGGCTATATAGGAATCTCTCTAATGAGGTTCCTCTCACTCTTTACATCATATAAGGTGGAAATATAGAAACTCTCTTTATAAAATTCCTCTCACTCATACAAGGTGGAACTAAAGAAATTTACAAAGTCTCTCTCACTCTTATAATTCACAATGATTGGCTTACAATCCTTCTAATAGACTTCACAATATTTACACAAATGCATATTATATTTACAAAAATTTTAACATGGTGTACTTATGGACTTATTCTCCCCACTGTACTGGGAGGAGTCTCACAACTTTTGACCTCTAACAATGCCTCTGATGTTGATTCTAAATATGACATTGAATCTTATGCAAAATATGTTGTTGAATCCAAGTACCCATTATACCAAACTATCGGTCTTTCCAATAACATGTATAACCTCTCCTTGCGAATACCAAGCACTATTGTTATGTCTGGAGTAGATTCCCTTGAATACACCAATACTCGGCCATTCTGGAATATGACTGCATATCCTTCATCTTCAAATTCCACAACTAAGAGTAGGTTTACCTTTAAGTATGGAACATGTTAGCGTCGTCATTTTTCTTGTTTAGTTAGAGTCGGTCTTAGTCAGGTCATGGCCTGTGTGTCAAAGCATGCGAAGTCAGGTACTCAATAACAAATGATTCAAAGTCATCAAGTGGTCGGTTGGCCCTTGGAGTCGGGAAGGGATGTCAGATTCAAAACATGTGTAAATGGTACGAGTATGTTCCCAAAAATTCGGGTCCTATCAGAAAGGAAATTTTACGTGTTGAGGGTTAAGGCAAGTTGTTAAATAGAAGTCACATCGACAAGTTTAATGACCATCATCATCTCATTATGAGGAGTGAAAGAATGAAAAATAATGGCGCTCGTATCACATATTCCCTACAACCCTTATCAACTATAATTTACGAGTTTCTTTACTTTATGAGATGTACGATTCCACTTCCTACCCGCTCGGTTATAAATTATGGATGTTCTGCATGAATTTTATTCACCAGTCAATATTATGCATTGTTTGTAGTCTTCTCACAAGCCCAGGTTGATCAAGATCACTGCCTTGGGCCTATGCCAAATCCACCGCGTGCAGGACAAATATGAGTTGCGCCATGGAAACCTCCCAAAACATAAGGAGGGGTGCACAAAGTAGTAGAAGCATTGGGTCCGAGCCCTCGAACATGACATTGATCAACGAAGATCCAGAGGTCAGAGTGTCCTTCGAACAATTCAGGTAATGGAATTTTGCAGGAAAATTCAAGGATTCAATATGAGACTAGACAAGCAGTTCGCACTTAAATTCGGTGGATTCCACACGGTGATATCGGGTGTCACTTTTCAGGTAACCAAGGAAAATATATCAACCACAACAGAGATCCCTCTATGCTATGAAAGGTGGTTTAAGGTCATGCCCTTAGATGTGCGGTGCTATGAAGTCTTCATCAAGCAAGATTTTTTAGGTGGGAAAGTCGAGACAAGCATTCCAAGTAGATATTTGAAGGAACCTTTTTGGAAACTACTCAAATTAATCAGCAAATATTTCACATATGAAGGGAGGTTTGACATGATACGTTTGCATCACATTAGATTGTTGATTCACTTCACAGGAAGGAGACCATTAAATATACCATTTTTCTTACACCAGAACCTCCGAGAGATGGAAAACAATGCACAGGATGAAGTGGATCAATCGAAAAGGAAACTCTCTCATGTCTTGCTAATTAACTTGCTGGTAGTTGAGGAATTAATACGGTTGGGGAGAAACTAGGATTCATTCTTTTTCACACCGGACATCCCTTAGGATCCAAAAGGAGATTTCCCTCTATCCACGGAAAGGGTAATATCACACCGCATGGAGGCTGGAGGGGAAGAGGCTGTGCAAGAAGGAAAGATGTCGGAAGCCCTGTACTCCCAACAACAAATACCCCAGAGGAGGGGTAGGCCAAAGAAGAACAAGGAAGTCGAGGAAACCTGAGTCCCGAGCGAACCGCACGCAAGGTCTCCTACTAAAGAATTACTTATGTACGTTATTCGGCTGGAACCAGTCGAAGATACAAGTAGAGAAAGCTGAAGCAGAATGAGGAGGACAGATGGTGAAGGCACAGATGTTCAAGAACCATCTCAGCATTTGAAGCAAGCGCAGCTCGCTATCGTTGATCTTTACCAGGAAAATGGGGAACTAAGATAACAATTAGCAGTGAAAACCCTTGAGGTTTCACCATCACAAGACCACAAGGGAAACGTGACGTGGCTCAAGAGACAGCTCAGAGATGCACAAGAAACAATCATACAGTGTCAATAAACACAGAGGATTTCAAAAGAAATGAATGCGAAGCACTTTAGAGAATGTGAAGTGGCCGGGGAGAAAGCCCGCGCATCTCTTGCCAACATGCAGAAGAAACATGATTAACTGAGTTCATTCTTGTTTTCTCAAACGTGGCATGGATCTTGATAGTTTTGAAGAAGCGTCACCCTTGGACATTTTTTTATTTTTGGTAACGACTGCGACAATCAGCAGTAACTCGCCATGCATGCATCCCAACAAACAAGCACGTGGTATAAATCAAGGTCTTTACAGTGGACAGTGGGAGTCTAACAGAGCACTTGATCGTTTGGATACCCTATTAGAGGAAGACATCGACACATCACTCTCCCCATGGAGAGATCTTGCTGATAAACGAACCCCCATGGCAAAGGCAAGCGGTTATGATGCGATCAAATACAGTCGGTTTCTATTTCTGGGAAGGTGTCATATGAAAAGTCATTCTAACAAAAAACAACCAGTTTTCCTAAAGTCTAGGGATAGTACTTAGAGAACAAGGTAGCCCAAGTGGAACCCTTACCTATATATTTTATCCTTTCAATGTAAGCCGAGTTGGTTGGCAAACTAGTGTAGACAGTAACTATTGAATGTATTTTGAGCTCGATTGAAATTTAATGCAAAAGTCCTGAATCTTTGATGAAAAGATTCTAATTGTAGAGGTTGGATGTATTGTTTCCTTTCTTTGCATACATACTCCATGTATTCCTTATTCATATCTATTTATGTCTAAATCAGAACGTAATTTTGAACCTAGTATTTGTTGTGCAATGCCCTAGGATTCGTGCCATCCAGACAAACTGTCTTTCCTCTAAGTCATCTCTGAATTCATCCTCAGCGGTGCTCCGAGTTTCTTCATGTGTTTTTCCCCTCACCACACAACAATTTTAAACTGAAAATTGTTGCTTACTTAGCCTTTATCCTCTCAAGTTTATCCACTGAGTCATTTGTTTCCATCTTTGTCTTAAATCGACTCCATAGCCCAAGGTCTTACTCTCTTTCGTTAATAGAACCAGAACTTATTATTCAAAGGTGTTAAATCTAGCCGACAGCTTAAATCCATATCTTGTACCGAGACAACGTCTCCCAAGAGAGCCCTCTTGAGGTCTAAATGGCTAGTTTCAGGTCTCAAAGTTGGTTTGTAGGTTGCCTCTGTCATTCGTTTCTCAGCCGAATGAAGTTTACAGAGAGCTAACATTCTGGCGTCATTGCCGAGGGTGGAATTGAATAAATCTTCCCTGGGAGAACAACTTATAGTTTTGACCCCTAAGGGTAACAGAGGGACAAACATCTATATTGGAAAAAAACCTTAACCCTGGTGACTCCAGTCAAAAATACCAGTAGCACAAAGTAGCGTGATTCAGGAACCCTGGCTCTGAAGATGGTCTATACCAGAGCAAATCTTGACCCAAACCCTGTAGAGCCTATGTGCGGTCATGAGAAACTTCTGCATAGGACTAGGGAGAAAGCATTGGACCCATTCTATTACCTGGATGGGAGCTTATCCTTACCCAAAGATGGCGCACATAGCATCGACGACCTTGATTTTGATGCCATGTTTGAGAAAACCTTGTTAAGGTCTAAGTCAGAGACCAGTTTGGATGATATAGTCTTCGACTAGAAGAGGTTTCAAGATCTGATACCTAAGAACATTCCCCAAATCCCTAACCCGCCTAGAGCCATGGCCGCTAGATTCGTCCCCCTCGTTCTACCAAATCAACTGCATGATTTTCCCTAGAATTATAGCCAGAGGATCAAGATCTACGATGTTGAAGGGAACGTTTCATCCCAAAAGCATCTAAATTGGTTCAATGATTTTTTCGACCTAGAGGAGGTGGACTATATAGACGCGAAAATGAGATTGTTTGAATAGAGTCTTTTGGGGGAGGTGAGGAAGTGGTTGAAATCTCTCCCAACAACAAGCATTCAAGACTTCACCGCATTTGAAATGTATTTCATTACTAGATGGGGAGACAAGAATAACCCCTTGCAATTGTTGGCACAGTACAATAACATGAAGAGGGCGTCGGAAGAGACGATGCAAGAATTCTCAACTTGTTTCATGAGGGTGTATAACTCAATTCCCGCAGAAGTCCAACCACCTCCTGGGGTTGTGCAACTGCGATACGTCGATTCCTTTGACAATGATTTCTCCCTACTGTTGAGAGAAACAAGACCAACAAATATAGATGCCATGATGTGCGACGCAATCGAAGTCGAGGTAAATATGATGGCGTCAGCGAAGATCAAACAGATATTCAAAAGAGGTGATAAGAAACCCCAAGGGAATGCATAGTTATCAACATCTCCGTCCTTGGATGAAAAATTTAACTTAATGATGAAGACAATGGAGAAACTGATGGAAAGAATGTCCATAGGAAATACGCTTGTTTCCAGAGAAGAGCATGACCCCCAGCCTAGAAATCAGAACCTCAGAAGGGGTCAGGTCCCTCGGATCAGATACAGGGAGCAGAGAGACCAGGGCGCCTAGAAAACAAGGCCTCTGTTCCAAAATAATTACGTAGACGAGGATTTTGATCAGATGTCCCAAGACCAAATGCATTGTTGCATTGACAAAGCATGTGTGTGCTTTTTAATAAGGGAGAACATGAGAGAAAACGACGATATTATGCTTGAAACGAACGACACACTCTCCTGGGAAACAGAATAATTCAGGAAGGGTTATCACAACGCCATCATGCAATTTCAGAAACAATACAACCTCAAGAGCAAGAAGGCACTTACCGAACCTCAGCAGACAACTCACATAAGGAAACCTCTTGCGAATTCTCCTTCCACAGGCCTCCCAAATCCAGACAACCCGACCAATGATGTGGCTAAAAAGGCAAAGTCAAAGGAGGAGGCCTCGAATAAAGCATTAGAGACAAGCCGGGAAACGCACGACAAAGAGGTAGAAAAGGTCTCTTCCCCTTTTAAATTTGAACACGAAATGGACAAGATCAAAATATCTGTCCCTTTTAATGAACTTATCAGAAAGGGTGAATATCAGGAGCAGATTATTAAAATTCTAAAAATGGGAGAAACTCCCGACACTCTGAACATCCAAGACGATCACCTTGCCATTTTGTTTGGTCCACACATAGAGGAAACAAGAGATAGTGAGAACATTCCCCCGTTCTATGTCAGTCTCAAGGTCCATGACATGACCTTGCATAACACCATGCTAGACTCGGGCGCATCTCACAACCTCATGCCAAAGGTGATCATGGATGAGTTGGGTTTGGACATCACTGGGCCCTATAAGGACCTTTTTTCTTTTGATTCGAGGAAATTCAAGTGATTGGGTCTCATCAAAGACTTGGTCATGTCACTGGCCCAAATTCCTTCGAAGAACATGGTTATGGACGTGGTCGTGGTAGACATATCCCCTAAGTTTGGCATGATATTATCCAGGTCGTGGGCTGTGAAATTAAAGGGAACTCTGCAAATGGACATGTCGTATGCTACCATTCCTTTCTTTAGCCAGGAGAGACGATTATATAGAGAGGTACTACTAAAGTACATGGTGAGAAATAAAACATAGCCAAATAGCCATCTTATCTACTTCATCGACACTGAGGTCGACTCCTCCATATTCTACAATGACCTAAGATTTGAAGAGGAAGAGTCGAAAGCCACCATGACCGCTGATGATAAAGTCTCACGATGAGAAGCAGAGTGTGTAGACCTGAAGAACCGTGTGGAAAATGAGATATGGAACATGAGTTTCGATAGCGTTGTCAGTAAAGAAGGGGTCAGGGCTGGTGTATGGATAATCCCTCCCAAGGTGGGCACAAAACTCTGCTCATACAAGATCACCTTCAACTATACAAATAACATGGCTAAGTATGAGGCACTGATATTGGGCCTAAATGTTTTGAAAGAATTGGGCGCAAAGAGGATAGCAGTGCATGGGGACTCCAAGCTGGTTATAAGCCAAGTGAAAGGAATATATCAATCCAAACACCCCAGGCTAAGAGCGTACAAGAACTTGGTGCTAGACCTCCTCGAAGAATTCTCAGCATATAATCTCTCAGCTATCCCGAGGGGGAAGAATCAGATCATTGATGCATTCGCCATCTCAGCCTCAGTATTTAAAATTACCATCTTTCCCAATAGAAAATATGAGATCGAATTCAAACACAGGTCGACAGTGCCCAATAATATCAAATATTGACAGGTGTTTGAGGACGACAAACAGGTGGAGAGATTTCTCCAAATAAGCGACGAGTTCACTAACATAAACATTGATGATGAGTGTTGTTGCAATGAATATGGGAGCACAGATGCATGCAGTAATGATGAACCTTTATAGAACCAGATAGTGGGAAGGGACATAGTACAACTGAAAAATAACATCATCCCAAAGGGGATAGTTCCATTGGAAAAGTTGTTTGACGAAAACGATGTGGCTAGAAATCCCAAGATCACTGCAAACGATGAGGATGTCGAAGATTGCAACATTGGGACGCAGGAAAACCCAAAAATAATCAAATTGTCAAAAATGCTCAGTTCAGAGGTCAAAGAAGATTACATCAAGAACATGAATGGTTTTCCCGATGTTTTCGCTTGGAGTTATGACAACTTAAAAGTTTACAACACCAAAGTGGTTCAGCACGTCATTCCTCTCAAAGAAGACCATAGGCCTTTCAAACAAAATCTTAGACGAATAAATCCCCTGTTGCTACCGCTAATTGAAAAAGAGGTAAAGAAACTCTTCGAAGATAAAATTATCATTTCTTTAAGGTTTTCAAAGTGGGTGGCCAACTTGGTGCCTGTAAGAAAAAAGAGCAACGAAATAAGATTGTGTGTGGATTTTCGAAACTTAAACAAAGTGTCCCTCAAGGACCACTACTCACTCCCTAAAATGGACTATATTCTACAAAACATATTGGGTTCCCAGAAGATGTCCATGTTGGATGGTTTTTTAGGTTATAATCAGATCATGGTCCACCCGGATGACAGGGAAAAGACGGCTTTTACGACACCATGGGGGACATTCATGTATGCTAAGATGCCTTTCGGCCTAATGAATGTCAGATCCACCTTCCAGAGGGTGATGGACATAGAATTTTCTGATGAAAAGGACAATTTTATCGTGATATATGTGGATGACATCACAGTGTACTCTGACTCCGACGAACAACACCTCGAGCATCTAAAGAGGGTCTTCCAGAAATGCAGGAAATTTGGCATATCATTGAATCCAAAAAAGTCACATTTTGGGATACAAGAAGGGAAGTTGTTGGGGCACATCATCTTGAAGGAGGGTTTTAAGATAGACCCGAGCAAGGTCGAAGGAATCCTGAAAATCGACACTCTACGCAGTAAGAAGGAAGTACAATCCTTCCTGAGAAAAGTAAATTTCTTGAGAATATTCATCACGAACCTGGCATAAATTATTAAATATATTACCTGCATTCTCAAAAAGGGAAACGAGATCAAGTGGAACCCAAAATCCAGGAAATCATTTGAATATATCAAGGTAGCGTGTACTAAAGCTCCCATGTTGGTCAGCCCAGATTTCATGAAAGACTTCATATTGTTTTCATTCACCTCGAAGCATACAATTGTCAACGTCCTGTTACAGAAAGATGATCAGAACTTCGAGACGCCTATAGCCTATTCCAGCAGGATGTTGAGGGATTATCCACTAAGGTACAAAATTATGGAGAAATACGCCTTAGTAAAGGACCTAAAGGAGTTCAAAACTTACATATTACATTCTCATGTTATCGCTTATGTGCCTAGCAACTCAGTCAAGGATATCCTGACTCAGCCTGACCCCGAGGGAAGGAGAGGTAAGTGGATAGCATCCATGCTGGAATATGACCCAGAAATCAAGCCCACGAGGATGATTAAGGGTCAGGGCCTTTAGAAGATGATGGTGCAGTTAGACTGCGATGCTTTGGGAATCAACTTCATTGTTGATTTGTTAGAGAATCCCCAGGAAGAAACAATTGTGCATGTGTCTCAAAAGTTCATCGATTCACCGTGGTATACAGACATAATATATGTGTTCATAAATATGCAAGCCCCTTCGGATTTAAGTAATACCAAGGCTATATTATTGAAACTCAAAGTTATTAAGTTCTTCATCTTAGATAACACCCTGCACTGGAAGGATCCTAGAGGGATCTTGTTGAGTTGTTTGCTGGAAAATGATGTGAAACGAGCTATCAAGGAATTTCACAAAGGAAAATGCAGAGGACATCACTATTGGAAAAACACCGTGCAAAAACTCCTAAGAGTAGGTTACTATTGGCCTACCATATTCACAAATGTATACAAAGAAGTTTCCAGTTGCTAAGAGTGTCATATTTTCAATGGAAGAAGAAAGTTGCAGCCCCTGCCACTGAAACCGATCTCAGTTGAATCCCCTTTTGTGCAATGGGGTTTATAATTTATAGGGGAGATCCATCCGCCATCCTCAACACAACACAGATGGATACTCATGGCCATAGATTACTTCACGAAATCGATAGAAGCAATTCCAATGAAGTAGGCTATTGACGCAGTCATCATTCAATTTCTAGAGACAAACATCCTGTTGAGATTCAGATGCCCTATCAGGATCATAACAGATAACACAGCCACATTCAATTCCAAGAAGATGGAGAAGTTTTTTCAAGATAAAAAATAACTCTAGGATATTCTAAAATGTATTACCCACAGGGAAACGAGTTAGCAGAATCATCAAATAAAAGTTTGACCAGGATCATCAAAAGATGCTTGCAAGACAACAAGAAGGTCTGGCATAAAAATATTATTGATGTGCTATGGGCGGATAGGGTCACTAACAAGAAGTCCATCTCGATCTCTCCATTCCAGATCGTGTATGGTGTAGATGCAGTTTTCCCCACCTCACTGGGGTTTCCCATCAGGAAGTTGTTGCAAAAATAGGAATTTGAGCCAGATGACAGGTAGAAGAGGATAAATCAACTAATTCACACACAGCAGATGAGGGAGCAGGTGTACAATCGATCACAACTCCACCAGGAAAGGATGAAGAGAACCTTCGATAAGCATTATAAACAGGAGGATTTGCAGATGGGGGACTTGGTGCTGAAATGAGACGCGATGAACAAAGAAAAAGGAAATCACGGAAAGTTCGATAATCTTTGGACATGTCCATTCAAAATCAGTGCATATTGTGGGAACAACACTTATTTCCTAGAAGAGAATAATGGAGAATGTGTTGGTTGGGGTCCTGTAAACAGTAGGTTTCTCAAACACTATCTGGTGCAATAAAATGTGTTTAACTCACATGTCATTGTAAATAGTCATTTTATTTTGTTTTCAAGATAGGCATTTTCGAGTCATTGTGTCAGCATAAAATTGAAGACCGAAGTGAAGGCCTTGAGTTTATGTTGAATCTGTTAGAAGTTGTGTAAATAAGTTTAGGTTGTGTTTTTCTTTTCATGTTTCAGTTTATGAAATTCAAATAAATCCCAATGGTCAGGCACCTGGTCTATTTTTCTTTTATACCTCGCTGGGAGGATAGCATCCCCGTTGGAGCCAGCTGTTAGTGTCATTATTTTTATTGTTTAGTTAGAGTCGATCTTAGTCGAGTCATGGCTTGTTTTTCCAAGCATGCGAAGTCAAGTATTGAATAAAAAAGGATTTGAAGTCAGCAAGTGGTCAGTTGGCCCTTAGAGTCGGGAAGGGATGTTAGAGTCAAAACATGTGTAAATGGTATGAGTATGTTCCCAAAAAGTCAGGTCCTATCAGAAAGGAAATTTTACGTGTTGAGGGTTGAGGCAAGTTGTTAAATAGAAGTCGCATCCGCAAGTGAAATGACCATCACCAGCTCATTATGAGGGATGAAAGAATGAAAACTCACGGCTCTCATATCACATATGCCTTGTAGACCTTATCAGTTGTACTTTACACGCCCCAAAATGTACTCGTCGCGTGGATGTTCTACGAAAAATCTTCAGTTCGCTTCGAAACATCCAGTTTCCATGAATTTTTTGTTCCCTGGCACGATTCCACCTCCCGCCCGCTCGGTTATAAATTATGGATGTTCTGCATGCATTTTATTCACCAGTCAAGCTTATGCATTTTTTTTAGTCTTCTTGCAAGCCCAGGTTGATCAAGATTACTTCCTTGGGCCCATGCCAAGTCCACTGCGTGCAGGACAAATACGAGTTGCGCCATGGAAACCTCCCAAAACATAAGGAGGGGCGTGTGAAGTAGCAGAAGTGCAGGGTCTGAGCCCTGGAACTTGATGTTGATCAATGAAGATCTGGAGGTCAGAGAATCCTTCGAACAATTCGAGTGCATGGCCTTTTGCGAGAAAATTCAAGGATTCAATATGAGACTAGTTGAGCAGTTAGCACTCAGTTTCGATGGATTTCATGTGATGATCTTGGGTGTCACTTTTCAGGTAACCAAGGAAACTCTGTCAACCGCAACAAAGATCCCTTTGCACGATGAAAGGTGGTTTAAGTGCATGCCCTTGGACGTGCGGTGCTATGAATACTTCATCAAGCGAGATTGTTTAGGTGGGAAACTTGAGACATGCGTTCCGAGTAGATATTTGCAGGAACCTTTTCGGAAACTACTTGTAGTAATCAAGAAATATTTCACCCATGAAGGGAGGTTCGACATGATACATTCACATCACATTAGATTGTTGATGCACTTCACAGGAAGGAGACCATTAAATCTACCCTTTTTCTTACACCAAAACCTCTTAGAGATGGAAAACAGCGCACAGGCTGAACTGGATCAATTGAAAAGGAAAATATCTCATGTCTCACTGATTAAATTTCTGGTAGTTGAGGAATTAATATGGTTGGGGAGAAACTGGGATTCGTTCTTTCTCACAGCGGGCATCCCCAAGGATCCAAAAGGTGATTTCCCTCTATCCGCAAAAAAGGTAATATCACACCACGCAGAGGCTGGAGTGGAAGAGGTTGCGCAAGAAGGAATGACATCGAAAGCCCTATCCTCCCAACAAAAAATACCCCAGAGGATGGGCAAGCCAAATAATAACAAGGAAGTTGGGGAAACACGAGCCCCGAGAAAACCGCGTGCAAGGTCGCATGCCTAAGAATTACTTATGTGTGCCATTCAGCTGGAATCAGTCAAAGGTACAAGTATAGAAAGCTGGAGCAGAACAAGGAGGACAGATGCCGAAGGAACAAATGTTCAAGAGTCATCTCAGCAGCTGAAGCAAGCGCATCTTGCTATCGTCGAGCTTTACTAGGAAAACAGGGAACTAAGACAGAAGTTAACATCGAAGACCCTTCAGGTGTCAGCATCACAGGTTCACGAGGAAAATGTGACGTGGCTCAAGAGACAACTCAGAGATGCGCAAGATACAATCGTACAGCTGCGCGAAAAACAGAGGATGTCGGAAGAAAGAAATACAAAGAAATTCAGAGAATGTGAAGCGGACAGGGAGAAATCCCACGTAGCTCTTGCTAGCACACAGAAGAAATATTATTAATTGATTTCATTCTTGTATTCTCAAATGTGCCGTGGATCTTGACATTTTTGAATAAGCATCACCCTTGGACGGTTTTGTCTTTTTGGTAACAACTGCGACAACTAGAAGTCACTCACCACATATACATCCCAATAAACAAGCATGCGACAGAAATAAAGGTCATTACAGTGGACAGCGGGAGTCTAACAGTGCACTTGACCGTTCGGATACCCTGTCAAAGGAATACATCGACATATCACTCTCCCCATGGCGAGATCTTGTTGATAACCGAACCCCCATGGCAAAGGCAAGAGGTTATGATGCGATCAAATACAGTTGGTTTCTATTTCTGGGAAGGTTTCATACGAAAAGTCATTATAACAAAGAACAGTCAGTTTTCCTAAAGTCTAGGGATAGTAGTTAGAGAACAGGGTATCCCAAACAGCACCCTTTCCTATATATTTTATCCTTTCAATGTAAGTCAGGTTGGTTGGAAAACTAGTCTAGAAAGTGACTATTGAATGTAGTTTGATCTCGATTGGAATTTAATGCAAAAGTCCTGAATATTTGATGAAAAGATTCTAATTGTAGTGGTTGGATGTATTGTTTCCTTTCTTTGTGTACGCACTTCCTGTATTCTTTATTCATATCTATTTTTGTCTGAATCGGAACGTAATTTCGAAACTAGGATTCACTATGCAGCATCCTAGGATTCACGCCATTCATACAAACCGTCTTTCCTCTAAGTTAGCTCTGAATTTATCCTCAGTGGTGCTCTGAGTTGTTTCATGTGTTTTTCCCCTCACTACACAATGATTTTAAACTAAAAATTGTTGCTTACTTAGCCTTTATCCTCTCAAGTTTAGTCACTGAGTCATTTGTTTCCATCTTTCTCTTAAATCGACTCCATAGCCCAAGGTATTACTCTCTTTCACCAATAGAACCAAAACTTATTATTCAAAGGTGCTAAATCTAGCCGACAACTTAAAGCCATATCCTGTACCGAGACAACATCTCCCAAGAGAGCCCTCTTCAGTTTTGAAAGGCTACTTTCGGGTCTCAAAGTTGGTTTGTAGGTTGCCTCTGTCATTCGTTTGTTAGCCGAATGAATTTTACAGAGAGCTAAAAGAACATACAACATATGTTCGATTCCCATAAATGCTCCTGACTTGAGCCAGAATCCTACATATCCATATCCCCTTATTTCTTGTTTGGTGTTGGTTCCATATCCCACAAATCAATCTATGTCAGACTCTGAGAAAGTAAAAAATACTAATCTCATCCCAGTCATGCAGAGAGAGGATCCACTTTCCATGAACCATTCTTCGATGTCTTCATATATCACTTTTCCAAGACCAGTCATCAAAAAGTGTTATTTCCCAAGACTTTCAATAAGACCATTGACTTCATCTAGAGTGTTTTTTGTCTTCTCGCAAGTTCATTTACATATTTTATATTTTTCTTCGAACATATGTGCAGGTAAAGTTTCCATCACTTCTCAATCTAGTGTTCACTCTTACCACAATAAGAGCAAAGCATCTTGTTCCATGATCCCTTCTTATCATTCCTCCTTTTCCTCTGACTTGAGAAATTATCTACCTTCTTCTTGGAGATATTTAATTGCACAAACTGTCTTCTTCGATGATTCTCCACATCATGGTTTCTAGTTCCACAAGAAGCACATGGATAACTAGACTATTCACCAGTGGTAAAAGTCTTCATTCCTTTTCATGTAGCATGCACATCTTTCCCTGAAGATGACTTGCACATGTTACATTTCTCTAGACTGAAAGGTAATGCTAATGGTTGATGTAGTTTTTCTTCATATAAGGTTCTCTTTGCTTCAACTACCTTTAAGAACTCTCCATCTTGATGGGAGAGAGAATAATTTGACGTGTCTTATTTCTTGATCATGTCCTTGGAGGCATATAGTCTCTCTTACAGTGGAGACTTCTCATTCTTTGCTTGTCCAACTTTATTGATTGATGGTGCCATGATCTAAAACTTTATTTCTAGTTCATGCAAAATCCTCATGTGGAAATATTCGTGACATAAAACTTGACATTGCAACCTTTGTTTCTCTTCCTCAAGAGTTTGCAACTACATCCTTAACTCAAAATTCTCTCTCTGGACTTGTCGATTAATGTTACTTTGCAACCTCACTTTCATGAGAACTTTACTCATCTTGTTTCCCTGATAAGAGTCTTCAAGATCTTCACCAACTAAAATCTTGGATCTCATCACAAAAACCACTTGCAACACATTCCAAAACTAGCTTTGGTATCAACCTGATCCAAAAATCCTTAGACACCACTTATTTCTTCACATATATACATGTAGTATCTAACTTGATCCAGAATAATTTATTGATCATATTGGGGTGGTTTGCAGAATTCTGATGATGTGTTTTTTACAAAAAAACTCATAAACCGAAGATTATCTTACTCAATGATAGTGAGATGACACAATAGAAAATAAAAGAACTCAAATTACATACTTTTGTTTCATCTTTAAGTTCCCTTTAATCCAACGAAAATCGTTTTCTCCATCTCAAAATACAAAAATCACATGTAAAATGATTCACATATGCCAATTTAATCGATTCTCTTAAATCCCTTTACTCAAAACAATAAAATAGCTTCACCATTGAAATCCTTGGAAATTCTAAGAATTTTGACTATAACGTCGACCAATTTCCAAACTAGCTCAATTCTTCCCTCTTCGGCATGCAAAACAATGTATTAAATGCTCATTAATGACAAATTGAGAAAATATTGTTAAAAATGACCTCAAATCACACAACAGACCTAAAATTCACGATCCTTGCAAAAAATCGTGAAAATGAGTGTAAACATGCCTAAGTGTTGTCAATATAACTCATGGAATGCTTTACGATGCAACACAAAACTTAGCTTGTACTTGCACGCACTTCAATGCATCTGTAAAACCTCAAAATCCATGCCATGTCTCAAACTCTATGCACCTAGAGATATGTGTATAGGGATGTGTGTTGGTCTCAAAATTTGTTCCCTTAAATAGGCTTGGTCGACCAACCTCCACGCGGAATGTTTGGCAACTTAATTACTAAACTTAGAGAGGATCTCGCTAAATATGGGTCATTTGGCATATTGGTTAGAATTGTTGGCTAACTTAGTGGAGGTCAGGGTTTGATTCCCTGCCAACATTGGCATATTCTGTTTGGCACATTTTATATGGTTAAATATATACCATATATATAGTATATAGTTTACTATATACTATATATATAGTAAC
>JASDQU010754699.1:36882-47751 GCA_032191745.1 Picea mariana
TAACATATAGTATGGTTATGTAACATTGCATGGAACGTTGGATGTGGAGAGTATGTTAAGGCTTGGAGGGTTATGGAGGTCATGGGTTCGACCCCTATCAACTCCAAAAATTTTACATGAATTATACCAATATTGGCCAATGGGATGTCTCCACGTGGTAGCCTCTCATTCGCTCGTACATGCCACGTGTCGGTGTATGACTAGACCACTTGGAGGTACGACTTCTTAGTCAATTGTTGACAAACCTTGCCACGTCACTTGCCAACTAATCATGTGCCACATCAACTATTGTACATACATGTGCCACGTGTCACCCTTGCAGTGGTGACATGTGTCACCTCTTTTTTTCCTTTGACCTTTGACTTCTTCCTGTTTGACCCAAACTTTGACCACTTATAAATTTTGCATACGAACTCCATTTGAATTATCATTTGCACCATTGGAAAGTTGGCGATGAGCTCCATGCATTGATGTCATTTTCGAGACGATTTAAGATGGTCAAATTTTGAAAATTTATAGATCCCCTGGGACCTTTGTGAGTGTTCTGAATCCTCCTGGACCTCTGTGAGCGTTCCTTAGATCCTATTGGATCAGTAGACAAAGTCTATCATGTCCTTATTGTTCACAAAGGTGTTTTTCATGTTCATGGGATTTTCCACTCTTCCATCAAAGCCTAGGCCTTCATGTGTATCTCTCTGTGCAACTACAGTGGGGCTTAATATTCCTTGACTTCTCTTTCCTATCCATTGTCCATAATATTCCATCTGCCTTATGATATTGGAACCAATTCCTATGGAATGCTTTTCAAATTCACCAATATTCTCTAGAGAAATGTTTATGAAAGATGAGCTTACCAAAGTTGTCTTGGTCATGGTTCTATCTTGGGAAATAGTAATGGAAGGTGGCCCTACTTTTTGGTGCTCTTAGACAACTTATTTGAGAATTACCAAGGCCTATTCCTTCTCTTCTAACTCGTTTTTCAATTGATCCATCATATGCATTAGCTTATCCTCTTGCCATCTATCTAGCTAAATGATCTAGAATTGGATCTAGGGACCAAAATGGGTCCAGGAAGGCCTAAAAATAAAATTTTGCAGAATGAATTCAAATAGACGTGTGCATACGCCTCATTGATATGAACCCAACACAACTTGAACAAGCTCAAATGGACATCGTATGCTCCAAATATCATGATATGTTCATTTTTCCAAACATGAAAAACTTTGATGACTGTACATTCCGTACAGTGCCACGTGGCATCTAACTGTACAACTCGTATGGTCATACAAATGATGTGGTAGGGTACATTTGGCATTGACATGGGTAGACAGGTGGATGAATCGGGCAGTGACACATGTCACCACTACAAGGGTGAAAAGTGGCACGTCCGTACGGATGACGTGTCATGCCTGTATATCGGTACGACACATGCCAAGTGTCATGACGTGGAAAGTGTACTGACTGGGAAGATATCGTGACAGGTGGTCAAATGAGCACCTGACATGTGGAAATTGTTGGTTGAATGAGAAGGTGTTATGTGGCCCAGTCCTGGGTCGCCACGTGGCACCCCTTTATTGGTCATTGTGTATGGAAAATATTATGGGTTCACAGGAATCGAACCCCTGACCAAAGGTCCGGGTGGCAAGCGACTTGGCAGGGTCAGGCCAGCTAGCCCACCCTCACATTGGTACTTAACCTATATTGGCATTGCTACTATTTAAAGTGAAATTTATTGTAATATTAGCGGAGTAAGGGCTGGGGCCTAGCCCCAGCCCCCGACAAAAACTCCTCATTTGCGCTGCGCGACCTGTAGCCTATGCGCAGGAAAATCCTCTGCGCGAAAGCATCCTCTACGCGAAAAAATACTTTGCGTGACGAAATCCACTATGCAATGACTTCCTCTGCGCGACAACATCCTATGCACGACAGCATCCACTGGGCATCGAAATCCACTGTGCGATGACATCCTCTGCGCGACAACATCCTATGCGCGACGACATCCTATGTGCGACAAAATCCCATGCGCGACAGCCAACTGCGCAATGAAATCCACTGCGCGACAAAATACACTGCGCGACGAAATCCACTACACAATAGAATCCTTTGCACGGTGAAGTGCTCTGTGCAGAGCGTAGAAACTTTTGCAGCGTGCAGTTGCAAATGGAAATGGAAATAATAAATGATAATCTTCCTTTTGAAACTGACCCTTAGATATGTTGGATGATGTCAGGCATAAAAACAATATGGGTGTTGATAGGCATGACTTTGAAAATTGTTGACAAACCTCTAACCTTAGCTATGAAAATCACAGTGCTAATAGTTGGGACAGGTATTGGCCATCAAAACATTGCAATATGAAGGCAACTGATTTCTAAGCTTTATAATGAACAAACATTTGTCAAAATACTACAGAGAAACCATTAAAATACAAAAAAAAAAACTTCAATAAACCAAAAATTCCAATTAACATAGTAACATACTCAACATATAGAGAAAAAAAATTTAACATGGAGACATTGTTTACCTTGGAAAACAAAATGGGAAAAACAACTTCAAATGGGGCTTAGCATTTCATTCCAGTAATCTTCGGTTTCAATGATTTCATGGCTCTTTGTGCATGCTCATCTCCTTTACCAAAATATCCTTTGATAAAGAGAGTGAAGGAGGAAATAGGGAGAGATGGGGGGTAAGGGAAGGCCAACATCCATGGACCTTTACTACATATTCCTTAGTCTTCTCTCCTATTTTTTTTCCTTTTATTTAATTCTTATTTTTTCTCTCACATTCTAATTTTTTCCTATTAAACTTTTATATTTACATTGATTTACAATGTTTCAACCTTCATGAATTTTTTAATTAACCTTGCAAGTAATAAGTCTTACATCCATTCATCAGTTTGGATCCATTTCAAATCAATGGATATCTACAAGAAGAAATCTACATGGAACAAACTTTTGGATATGTTCAGAATGACTCCAGCCTTGTACACCACCTTAAGAAATCTCTCCATGGCCTTAATAAAGATCCTTGGGCTTGCTGTGATAAAGTGGATAGCTTTATTCTTGACACCGACTTTTATAGATGCCATTCTGACCACAATGTCTATACCAAGAAAGTAGGAATCCACATCATAATACTTGTTCTTTATGTTGATGACCTTAGCCTCACTAGTAGTGATACTAAACTCTTAACCCATGTGAAATCCATCCTTAGGAACAAATTTGAAAGGATAGACTTAGGTTATTTGCATTATTTCCTTGGCCTACAAGTATTGCAAACCAAGGAAGGGATCTCTCTATTCCAATCTCAATATGCATGTGATCTTCTTCATCACTTTCACATGGAAGATAGTAAGCCAAACCCTTCTCCCTTCCAATTTGAAGTCAAACTTGTTTCCACTTGTACTACCCCTGAAGTAGATGCCATGTTGTATTTTTTTTTAGTTGGTATCCTTTTTTATTTGACTCATACTCATCCTGATATTTTCTTTTCTATCAGTATTTTTTCTTGGTATATGCAAACACCCCATGAGAGCCATTGGAAAGAAACAAAAAAGATATTCTTGTATATCTTCTGGAGTATAGTTCAGTTGGGATACATTACAGTTCAGGGGGGAATCCTTTATTGGTTGGTTTCACTAATTTCAATTGGGCCTGTGACCTTGATGGTCAAAAGTCTACCACAGGTTAAATTTTCATCCTTGGTTCTGGACCTATCACTTGGGATTGTAAGAAACAACAAGATATTTTCATTTCTTCAGCAAAATCATAGTATAGAGTTTCAGTTAATGCAATTAAAGGATTCTTTTGGCTTTGACAGGTCCTTTTAGAGTTTGGATTCTAGCAACAAGATCTGACCACACTTTATTGTGACAATTGGAGTGCCATCAAACTCACCAAATATCTAGTTCAACATCAACGCAACAAACACTTTGAGTTACAAATGAACATCAAAAATCTCATTCATGATAGATTTCTTGGATTTCTCTTTTTGCCTACAAAAGATCAAGTTGCATACATTTTCACAAAGTCTCTTACAGAAGCGAAGTTTTCCAAAATTTGATCTACGTTAAGAGTTCAAAATGTCATCATTAAGTGGTGATATGCTCTAATTCCTTCTTCCTTATTTTATTTTGTCGCCTTTGTAAATCCTTCAATCCTATCCCAAGTTGTTCTTAAGGGGTGATGTTAGGATATTTAGACACTTAGGAGTTAGTTAAGATTAACTTGGCCTAATGTGTCTTCAGGTAAATGTGTGTTTATTTAGTGTGCATTAGTATGCATTTGTAGTTATGTAATATGACGGTCATGATATGTTCTAGACATAGAGTGATGTGTTGGATCTGTAAATTTGTTTATGGCTGTCATGTTTCATTTATAATTATTCCTCTTTCATTTAGTGCCTAAATGGTTTAATAACTCATGCTTAAAACTCAACCATTGTCATTTAAAATATCTTTTCGGATCACTGAATGAAATTCTCTCCCAAGTGAACAAGATGCACTCTATGATTGTCCCAATATACCATGAAAGTGGTGAGGGAATATTGGCATTCTTCAAACTTTTTCTTTAGTAATGATACCATTTTTTCTAAGGTATCAAGGTGCTTCTCAATCTCTACCATCCTCTTGTTGAACATCTAGGCATGCTCCTTCAAGTGTYCATTCTCTTMTCAAAGTTGAGCATTGTTGGCCCTTAAGTATTCCAATGTTTMTTTTMTTGATTGACCCATGCTAAGKTATGCAATGTTTTCTTCAAAGGTTTGGCATTTTTCATGGTCAAGGATGAAACTACGCTAATACCATGTCATCCATAGATGAGGGACTTATATCCCACTCACTTCACCAACATGGATCCTTGTGGAATACAACTTCTTGTCTATGTTCTCTATCTTAGTGTTGGATAGAGAAATTTGGTTCTATCGTTCTTAGATGGTTGTAAATCCCATTCTATCTAGTATGCCAATGGATTATTTTTAGTCTTAGCTTCTACGCTCGATGATATTTGGAGTGCAACTTCTCTTGGATCACTATTACTCAGAAGGCATGTAATGATGGCTCTGTTTGCATTTCTCTATTCCCATTCTAGTGGCTTGATTTATGGGTTGTAATCTTTATTGGAATACACAATAGTATTTAATCATATACAATAGCCCACTAATTAGAACAATGTCAACAATTTTCTACTTTGGCTTCATGCTCGAAAAGAAGGAAGTGGCATATTGTAAATGTTATTTCTTTAAACTATGGTATCCAAATATCAATGTTGCCTCCAATGAAGCTTTATACGAAATTTGATTCCACAATATTCCCACACTTGAAGAAATATATACCACCCATGATGACAAATAAAATGAGTGCTTTTCACAATGACAGCGATATCCAAGAAGTGATATATAAATATGGTTAGAGGAAGACAAACAATATAAATGGCATTCATAAAAGAATTAAAAACCCTCTATTATTTCACTGACTCATCCAATTGAATTTTATATAGAACAAGTCATGAAGTGAGTTTGATTACAACAACAATAGCATCTAAACTATCAATGCATTACAGATAAAAGTTGCTCCAACAAAAATGAAGTCAAGCCAACATCAGATAGCATAAATGTTTCGAACAATAAGAGGAGAATGCCAAAACCATTTTTCTTGGACTCTGACTATTAATATTTTCTTACATCTTCATTCTTTTTGAAAGGAAAACATTATGCCAATCCTTGGCGATCAACATTAAAATTCCAATACATGTTAAAGAGTAGAAGACATTTCTTGAAAAACTTAGTCGATTTTACCAACCCACCACTCAAAACATTAACTACTCAATCAATGTAAGTGTTTTTGGTATGTGGGTGATATTGACCATGGTTGAGGTGAACGTTCAGTAACCAAACAATGTTCTACAACTGCATATAGCCTCCAAGGGATGCACATAGGCTTGTGGGTGAGATAAAATTCCTATCAAAGTAATTACAGTGACCATCAAGTTAATGAAACATCAAGGTACAAAATAAAATTCCCATGGGGATGTAAACTCACCCAAACATGAAGTAAAACTCCTAGGTACAAAGTAAAACGACAGGGGGATGTAAAATCGGACAAGGACAAAGTAAAACACCTAGATGTATGTGAACTTTACTAGGAAATAAATAAAATGTTGAGGGGGATGTGAACTCATCCCAGGAAAAGACAAAACATTCCATGGAAAGATAAAATTTACCCAACAATAATAAATCCATCTAAGGGTGTGTGAAGGAACAACCAAGAAACAAATTTTAGCTTAAGGAGTGAAGTGTTGAGTTGCAGGTAAGAGAAAAACTCCAATAGCCATTAAAAATTGATTTAGCAACTCTCACTTTATTTGTAATAGCTTCATAATGGCATCCATTGATTTCGCATCTTCGAGATCTCGCAAAAGTGGAGGATAGAGAGTTGTTGGTGTTAGCACTCAGTAATTTCTTTGGGTTGTATCAAAGAAAACCATGAGGTAATGGTTTCAACCAACTTTAGATCATATTGTGACCTATACAATCAGAGAGGGCTCTCTCGTATGTCTAATGACTAGTAATAACTCAAATATTTCATCAATAAATGCACAAAGGTCAGATTCTGCAATAGGAAAAGTTTGGTTTTATTTTAAAAGGGATGGTAGGACAAGCAAGAGAGAACGTACCATTGGGTAATGGAGTCGATTTAAGAAAACGATAGAAACAAATGACTCAGTGACTGAACTCGAGAGGATAAAGTCTAAATGACCAACAATCTTCAGTTAAAAATCATTGTGTGTGGTGAGAGAAAAACACATGAAGCAACTCGGAGCACCACTGGGGATGAATTCAGAGTTAACTAGAAGAATCACAGTTTGTCTAAATGGCGGGAATCTAAAGCACTGCGCAGTGAATTCTAGATTTGAAATAACGTTCTGATTTAGACAGAAATTACATATGTGAATATAAGAGCACAAGAAATCACATACGCAAAGAAAGAATACAATACATCAGACCACCACCGTTAGAATCTTTTTGTCAAAGCTTCAGGACCTTTGCATTAAGTTTCAATCGAATTCGAAAGCTACATTCAGTAGTCACTGTCTACACTATTTTTCCATCCAACCCCTTTTACATGAAAATGATCCCCATATATGATCCCATTTCTTTGAAAGAGAACAATAATGTCAACAGATTTACTAAAAATAGAAAACCCGACTTTGCCAAATCATATTTGTAACCGAAATATTCTTTACAATCATTGATCATGATCAAAATTAGACCATATGGTTGTGATAATTCATCATGTGCATTTCTGGACACTCTGTCACCCCTGCGCAACAAGTCTTCTTCGCAACATTAACCTACAACAAAAAGGCAGCAGATTGCGCAACAAACTGGGAAAATAGGCGTTAATGATGACATAATATATCACTAATAAAACACTATTTTTCAAAAATGAGAGATTTGTTTGTATTTAATCTTGTTATAAATAAAAACCTCTCTCGGTTTCTTGAAATTCATCTCCATCTGGCCGGAATACTTGTCGTAAAAACATGTCTCGGACAGGAAATCATGAAAACTAAAAAATAGGGCTCAAATATTCCTTCGAATATCCAAAAATATGAAATGTTTTTCAAATCTGAGAGAAGTTTTTCTTATTTGTTTTGTCCTCAAAAACATTCTCACGAGGATTTTCAAAATTCCTCTCCAGTTGGTCAGAATGTGATCTTTAATTTGACCACTAAACCAGTCATTTGCGTCGTGCGACCTGTAGCCTGTGCACAGGAAAATCCTCTGCACGAAAGCATCCTCTACGCGAAAAAATACTTTGCGCGATGAAATCCACTATGCAATGACTTTCTCTGTGTGACAACATCTTATGCGCGACAACATCCACTAGGCGTCGAAATCCACTATGCGATAACATCCTCTGCACGACAACATCCTATGCGCGACAACATCCTATGTGCGACAAAATCCCATGCGCGACAGCCCACTGCGCAAGGAAATCCATTGCGCGACGAAATCCACTGCACAATAGAATCCTTTGCACGGTGAAGTGCTCTGCGCAGAGCATAGAAACTTTTGCAGCTCGCAGTTGCAAATGGAAATGGAAATAATAAATGATAATCTTCCTTTTGAAACTGACCCTTAGATATGTTAGATGATGTTAGGCATAAAAACAATATGGGTGTTGATAGGCATAACTTTGCAAATTGTTGACAAACCTCTAACCTTAGCTATGAAAATCACAGTGCTAACAGTTGGGATAGGTATTGGCCATCAAAACATTGCAATATGAAGGCAACTGATTTCTAAGATTTATAATGAACAAACATTTGTCAAAATACTACAGAGAAACCATTAAAATACAAAAAAAAAAAACTTCAATAAACCAAAAATTCCAATTAACATAGTAGCATACTCAACATATAGAGAAAAAACAATTAACATGGAGACATTGTTTACCTTGGAAAACAAAATGGGAAAAACAACTTCAAATGGGGCTTAGCATTTCATTCTAGTAATCTTCGGTTTCAATGATTTCATGGCTCTTTGTGCATGCTCATCTCCTTTACCAAAATATCCTTTGATAAAGAGAGTGAAGGAGGAAATAGGGAGAGATGGGGGGTAAGGGAAGGCCAACATCCATGGACCTTTACTACATATTTCTTAGTCTTCTCTCTTATTTTTTTTCCTTTTATTTAATTCTTATTTTTTCTCTCACATTGTAATTTTTTCCTATTAAACTTTTATATTTACATTGATTTACAATGTTTCAACCTTCATGAATTTTTGAATTAATCTTGCAAGTAATAAGTCTTACATCCATTCATCAGTTTGGATCCATTTCAAATCAATGGATATCTACAAGAAGAAATCTACATGGAACAACCTTTTGAATATGTTCAGAATGACTCCAGCCTTGTACACCACCTTAAGAAATCTCTCCATGGCCTTAATAAAGATCCTTGGGCTTGGTGTGATAAAATGGATAGCTTTCTTCTTGACACCGACTTTTATAGATGTCATTCTGACCACAATGTCTATACCAAGAAAGTAGGAATCCATATCATAATACTTGTTCTYTATGTTGATGACCTTAGCCTCACTAGTAGTGATCCTAAACTCTTAACCCATGTGAAATCCATCCTTAGGAACAAATTTGAAAGGATAGACTTAGGTTATTTGCATTATTTCCTTGGCCTACAAGTATTGCAAACCAAGGAATGAATCTCTCTATTCCAATCTCAATATGCATGTGACCTTCTTCATCACTTTCACATGGAAGATAGAAAGCCAAACCCTTCTCCCTTCCAATTTGATGTCAAACTTGTTTCCACTTGTACTACCCCTGAAGTAGATGCCATGTTGTATTGTTCTTTAGTTGGTATCCTTTTTTATTTGACTCATACTCATCCTGATATTTTCTTTTCTATCAGTATTTTTTCTTGGTATATGCAAACACCCCATGAGAGCCATTGGAAAGCTACAAAAAACATATTCTTTTATATCTTCTGGAGTATAGTTTAGTTGGGATACATTACAGTTCAGGGGGGAATCCTTTATTGGTTTGTTTCACTAATTTTGATTGGGCCTGTGACATTGATGGTCAAAAGTCTACCACAGGTTAAATTTTCAGCCTTGGTTCTGGACCGATCACTTGGGCTTGTAAGAAACAACAAGATATATTCATTTCTTCAGCAAAAGCGTAGTATAGAGTTTCAGTTAGTGAAATTAAAGGATCCTTTTGGCTTTGGCATGTCCTTTTAGAGTTTGGATTCTAGCAACAAGATCTGACCACACTTTGTTGTGACAATTGGAGTGCCTTCAAACTCACCAAATATCTAGTTCAACATCAACGCAACAAACACTTTGAGTTACAAATGAACATCAAAAATCTCATTCATGATAGATTTCTTGGATTTCTCCTTTTGCCTACAAAAGATCAAGTTGCATACATTTTCACAAAGTCTCTTACAAAAGCGAAGTTTTCCAAAATTTTATCTACGTTAAGAGTTCAAAATGTCATCATTAAGTGGTGATATGCTCTAATTCCTTCTTCCTTATTTTATTGTGTCGCCTTTGTAAATCCTTCAATCCTATCCCAAGTTGTTCTTAAGGGGGTATGTTAGGATATTTAGACACTTAGGAGTTAGTTAAGATTAACTTGGCCTAATGTGTCTTCAGGTAAATGTGTGTTTATTTAGTGTGCATTAGTATGCATTTGTAGTTATGTAATATGACGGTCATGATATGTTCTAGACATAGAGTGATGTGTTGGATCTATAAGTTTGTTTATGGCTGTCATGTTTCATTTATAATTATTCCTCTTTCATTTAGTGCCTAAATGGTTTAATAACTCATGCTTAAAACTCAACCATTTTCGTTTAAAATATCTTTTCGGATCACTGAATGAAATTCTCTCCCAAGTGTACAAGATGCACTCTATGATTGTCCCAATATACCATGAAAGTGGTGAGGGAATATTGGCATTCTTCAAACTTTTTATTTAGCAATGATACTGTTTTTTCTAAGGTATCAAGGTGCTTCTCAATCTCTACCATCCTCTTGTTGAACATCTAGGCATTGTCCTTCAAGTGTCCATTCTCTTATCAAAGTTGAGCATTGTTGGCCCTTAAGTATTCCAATGTTTCTTTTCTTGATTGACCCATGCTAAGGTATGCAATGTTTTCTTCAAAGGTTTGGCATTTTTCATTTTCAAGGATGAAACTACGCTAATACCATGTCATCCATAGATGAGGGACTTATATCCCACTCGCTTCACCAACATGGATCCTTGTGGAATACAACTTCTTGTCTATGTTCTCTATCTTAGTGTTGGATAGAGAACTTTGGTTCTATCGTTTTTAGATGGTT
>JASDQU010754702.1:0-17048 GCA_032191745.1 Picea mariana
TGACAGTCACATACAAATTTTCAAAACAATAACACACAGTCATAATAAGTTTGCATTTTCATTAAGTATAATAATTGTACCTACACCTTAAAAGAAACCCTGAACTCTATCCATGGCCTCATCTATCTTTTCATGGCCATCCTCTCTTCTAGTTCCTACATGCTTCCCATTGGATTTTAATTATATCCTCTCCCCCCGAGGTTACCATTATATCTTTCCCCAAATAGAGCTTATTCAGGTCTTTCAACAAACTTCCTAATAACCAGCAACTAGTTCCTAGACTAACGCAACTATTTCTATTTTAAGAAAACTAACTTATAACTCATTCAAACAAACCCTATATTCCTGAAATTCCACTAAAACTCTCTATCTCGAGTCATCCCCCTGTTTTAGGGATCAATCACATAACTTGATGTTTACATTGACACCTATACTAGCAAATAAAAACACTTTTTACATGAAAGCTTACAATGTCTTTTTGCAATAAACCCTCCTTGGGAAAATTTCTAGACCTAAAGATCCAACTAGACTTTTAGCACTTGATCATGAGAGCTAATGCTCCAGCATCAGACTCCCAAGGTAAAAAGAAGAACATGATCTCCTGATCATGAACCTTCAATCTTTATCTTTCCTCCAACTGCAATCTTCCAAGCTTCCACACCTTGTGTTGTAATACTCCATTGTCCTTACCTTCATTGTTCTTCACTTTTCAATCATCTTCACGGTGGACTGCTTTCTTCATTTTTATGTATCTCTTCTTAGGTATCTACATTATCTCCCATAGTTCACCTATGGTATTTTCCAAATCAGTTTGTTGTTGCAAACAACTCTTGTCTTCTTCACTATGCCACTGCACTCTGCTGCACTTTATCCATTCATATCGAAATCGTTGATTGTTTTCTTCAGCTCTTCTTTCTTCAATTTCTTCTTTTACTCCTAAGTTTTCTTCAAATGTTGTCCCAGATATTTCTGTATATATTGTTGCCACCCAAACTTCCTGAATATCCTTGAATATATCTCCCTCTGCAATATCCCTTTGTTGCTCCTTGTCTGCAATTTTACTTCCAAAAAGTAAATTGTCCTCCAAGTCCCTAACTGCAGGAACATAATTTCTCACAATTCTCTGTATACCAGTAGTATTATCATTAATATGTATACTAGGATATTCTTCTGCCTCATCTTCATCCAACTTCAATTGTACATTCAAAATATTCATTCTCTAGATTGCTAGTCTATTCTCCAAAACACTGAGCTCATTCCACAAGTCTGCCATCTCACTTGGAATTCCTTCTGAAAACTTTGTACCATCCTTACAATCTTTCTCTTTGTTACCAAACCAATCTTTCTGTGACACTACTTCTTCATCCTCTATCAGAATAGAATTTGGATCCTCCACCAATGTAACAATTCTAGATGTTTGTCTAACAGACTTCCTTTGGCCACTCAAGTAAGCCAATTCTTCCTAGTCTTCACCAATATCAGATTCCATCACATGAAGCATAATTTCTTCATCTCCATTAGGGTTACTTTCATCATTAAACAAGGAATTTATGAACTCCTTCTGTTGCAATAATTCATCTTTGTCTTTATCTGAAAGACATTTCTTCTCATGCCTTACTTGGCAACTTTCAGCTTCACTTAAGACAATACCAAAAGATGCATTGTCTTTTGTACAACCTTCCTCTTGTTATTCCAAGTCTACTACGAGACTCATAAAGTCCTCAATAGTCTTCTTTTCAGCTTCCTCAAGAATAAAATTTGTTTTCTTGATGTCCTCCTTTGCCTCTTTTTGTTCTTGGACATCATCATAAGCCAAGCCTTCCCTGCTTTCAGCTTTTGCTGCATGCTGAAATGAAACACTTTCTTTGAACTGTGCATGTGCATTTGAATGAGACCTAGTTGTCCCATATTCATTCTTTTCACTTGCAAACATACACAAAATATCAGTTTTAAAACCATGATACCTCTTGGCCTCACTTGAAGTTTCAGCCTTCAAGTCTTCTCCCCGATACTCACTTGCCTTGAGTATCTCATCCTCCCACTGGGCATTCATCAGTTTCTCTTTCTTATTATGTAGCTTATGCCACTTCAATTTCTTCCTCATGATCCATCCACACCTCTAGTCTTCATCACTCCTCTGTAGAAATTCCATCAATAGATCAAGATGGGTTCTCATATCAACTATTTCTCTCTCATATTCTTCATCATTCATCTGCTTCCATATGCCATTTGTCTTGGCATATTCCTTCTCCACTTTGTGGATGCCTCCTGAACCTCTTCTATGACTTTCAATAGTCATCTCCTTGAGTTCTTTCACCCTCTATGAGCTTCACTACCCCGGCCTACAGTAACATTTCCTCCTGCTACAACTTACCTCACCAAACCTCCTATGTGCTTGGTCCTTTGGAAAGTGTTGGTCCTCTTTAAGAACCTCCTTGAGCACTCCTCTATGCTCCTTCTAGGCTTCACATTCGCAACTCCTCTACTCTAGAGAACATAATTGTTCTCATGTATTTCAATCCTCGGTTGAAACACTAGGTCCCTGGCCACACTTCACTCGCTCTTAGAAACCCTCATTAGTTTCCTTCATCACTGTCCTTAAATACTATGTTCTTCTTGATGATATGTCTTCTCTTATGTTGTTACCCCTTGCATGCATACACTCCTCCCAAAGTAGTCACTTCTCTCAATTGCTTACTACTTAGGGTACAAGCCTCTTCCTTACTTGCATGTAAACTATTCACTTCCTAAATCTTCTTATAGACTTCTTATGTGTTCTTTGTTCTTCACAAGAGAACTTTCTTTCTCTCCTTCTCTCTACTTCTCTTCTTTTGTACCCTCTCTAATACCAATTAATGTAATCCCCAACACTATTACCTTCCTTACCCCAGGATGCACTAGTATGCTTCACTTATATACACACTCAACTAGCCTTAAAAGCTCACTAAACATATTTTAGAACCCACTTCTAGTCATGTCTCTATCTTTAGGACCTTAGCCAACTTTGTCTCTTCCTCTATGCTTATCAATATTCTACCAAATAAACTCTCTTTAATTTTTAAATGGGTAACACTCGAGTGATTATTTTATCTCGCTCTCAATGCATAAGACCTCCCTCTCAAGAATAAAAGCTTGTCACATATAACTTATGCGCTTACCATCAGTCACTTGTCTTCCACATATAACTACCTCTATACTCAAGAGTTATCACACACAACTCAAGCACTTTTCTAGCAGTTCTTAACCCACACTATCCATATATCCACGGTTAAGTCTTAAGAGCCCATTTATCTTTACACAGGAACATTTCTCTTTCCACCAAACCATGGCGTTGTGATCGAGAGATTTCTCATACAAAACTCATCGCAATTATTGAAAAGTGTTAAACATTGTCACTCACATTCACCATATGACTAGACTCTTCAAACCATTGGCCATTTCCCAGCATTCGGTCAGTTTTCACAACGCACAACTACCATCCATTCTTTTCTGTGTAGACTTACACCATTCGACCTTCTTCCAAAACCTACAGAAAACATCAATTTATGGCTTTGCTTCCCTTGTGCAAATCCTGTAGGAAACTCTTGACCACTATGTGTGATAGACCTAAGCATCTCTACAATCCTAGCCATGCAACTGATAATATTCTTCCAATGGTATCTTCTCTATTATCAATTCTTTGACATTCTGACTGTTTACTCAATTCAAGAACGTACAGGAACCCTCGGTTTCTTGTCTATCATTTGTTCAACTACCTCTACATAGAAACCCTATGGATAGTTACAAAAACCTATCGATTTCTGATCTCACCTTCTCTGTGAAGAATTCACCATTTGTTCCCTCTGACATCTCTACTCCATTACCCTCAATATCCATTACTTTGACTGAGTGTCGAAAACTATATTTTGACAGTCGCCATCTCTTCACACCACAAAATGGACTTCAACCTCTAGGGATTCTATAGATTCGGTCTCTTTTAGGTTCTATTCTCACTAGTTTCCAACCTACATACATTCTCTACGCCGTCTTGAATCAGTCATCCTGGCTCTCACGAAAACAACACTCTGTTTCACCACTTTACTAAATCAAATTCATATCTTGGTCTCTCTTTCGACCAGCCATATCATCATCTCACCATTTAAACAGGAGATGACAGAAGGTGCCTAAAATTGTCAATACACTCACAAAATTCCTCTTTATACATTTGTTCTCAACAATCACAGTATTCCTCTACAATCCTTTGTGCCCTGAAACATTCCTACTCTAACAACATTAGAGTGTACCTGGAATCATATACTATGATTCTACCCAGTTTCATTGACAATCACATACAAATTTTCAAAACAATAACACACAGTCATAATAAGTCTTCATTTTCATTAAGTATAATAATTGTACCTTGACACACACTGCTCCTCGCCCAGGGCACGTCCACTCCCACAAGACCTTCTTCTCCTCAGCCCGAAGAACTCGAAGGTTCTTCTATTTCCCTATTGAGAAATCTACACCCACAACAATATTCCACGAGATCTCCCCCTTTCTACCGGGAGATCAGTTAAATCTCGCTATCTCGCGAGTTCGTGACTCAAACCTTCAAAATTTCCTTTCTCTTCTGGTGATACCCGATCTGGCGATACGGGTACAACTCCTTCCACATACAACCATGGGATAGGCTTAATGTTAGCGCCTCTCGTGACTTCACGACCTTGCAACCTTGTGACCTCGTCGGTTGTACCATCGAGTTTTCACCTTCCTAGTTCACGAGTCCCCGAGATGCGCGGTCCCACCTTATGCTCTGCCACGCATCCACAAGAATCTCGGCTCCTCGGCACTTCACGACTCGCGAATCCTAACACCAACACTTCGGGATTTCTCGCGGCGAGATCCTGAGGCTTCGTGCCACCTGTATTCCACTCACACTCCACTATGGCCCACACTACTCTCCAGCTGTCGAGATATCGCCTTCTCGCAACCTCGCGACTCCCGCGCTCAAATTTCTCAGACCTTTTCTTGCGAGGTCCCGAGACACGGTCCCTCGCGCTGATCAATGGTCCTCCTGAGTTCTGAATCCAATGGTTGTCCTTCTCTCGCTACCTCGCATCCTCGCGACTTTGAGTAGCCAATGTTTGGACTCTCAACTGGAAAACTCCCGAGTTCACGAGATCCCTCGATCTCTCGCCACCTGTCCTCCTCAAATGGATGGCTACGATCCTCTCGCTCCTTCATCGCCTCGCGTCCTCGCGCCTCGCGACTTTGCACACCCAATACTTGGGCCTTTACCCTGCGAACTGTCGAGTTCACGAGATCCCTTGATCTCTTGCCACCTGTCTCCTCAAATGGATGGCTACCAATCTCTAGCTGCTTCGCATCCTCACGCCTCACAACTTTGAATACCCAATTCTTGGACTTTCACCCTGCGAACTCCTGAGTTCGCGAGATCACCACTCTCTCGCCACCTGTCCTCCACAGATGGACAGCTACAATCCTTTTGCCACTTCATCGCCTCGTGTCCTCGCGCCTCTCATCCTTGTGCCTCGCAACATTGAACACCCAATACTTGGGCTTTCACTCTGCGAACTCCCGAGTTCGTGAGATCACCGATCTCTGCCACCTGTCTTCCTCAGATGGACGGCTCCAAATATCTCGCCACTTCACCACTCGCGAAGCTAAAGGGTTTCCTCTTCGGTCCTCCAATGCCCGAGTATGCGAGATGAGGATCTCCTTACACGCGTCCTCCTCAACGAATGGTTCTGATTTTGTAGGGATGTCGCGTCTCACGATCTCGCTTCTCTTGCTTCACAATTTTGGGACTTCAACTCTCGAGTCCCCGATACACGATACCACATGTAGATCCTACGGCTCCAGTGACTCTGAATCGACGACTCTGCCCCTCCTGAGCTTCAAACCCTTCGGAATATTCTCTCCGTAACCTCCTTGCACCTCTACAATATCTGATGATCCTCGGAACTTCACGCAATCTCCTCACAAGATTTCGACCGTCCATTCTTCCTTGGTAAATCCCCGAAATGAAAAGGAGTATCTCTCCATGAGATTCCTTCACCTTTTCGCCAACCCGCGATACTTCTTCCCAACTTCAAGTCGCACTTATCTACGTTTATCTTCAGCGACTCAGAGACCTATCCTTCATGAGCTTTACTAAATTACTTCACCCTCAATGGGATTCTCTGCACGCACTCCTTACGGCAAGCCTACGAACACCTCAACTGTTCGATCTTTCTTGACTCTGCGTACGCCGTAGCAGCAGTACTTCGACACTCCTGCTTAGTTTCACAACTGAGGATTTTTCCCTTAGCCTGCGCACTCCTTGAACAGCTTCCACAATCCACTTTCACTTCTGAGAGCTTTGAGAACGAGAGTTTAACTCCCTGAGCCTTCTGTCAATGCACTCCTTGCGGACGACTTCAATTGCACTCCTTGCAGGAATCCTTGCTCAAAAGGAGAAAAAATCGTAACTCACTTCACCTCCTCTCAGATCTCAGTCTTCACACATGAAATCATACGCATAGCATAACAACAATTCATAATAGGAAGAAATATTCATAAGTAGAGCATTCAACACACATACACAGAGAATAACACAACAGCCGTGAATTTGAATCAACTTCTTCTATTAATTCAAGATCTATACATGGGTGTTCTTCTACATCTCTCTGCTATTCTCCTATGCTCTAGACTCTTCTAACTCTTGTTGTTCTCTCCTCTTCTCTAATTTTACAATGATACAAATGAGGGTGTCTATATCTGTTTTCCCTCCTGGACTCTAAAACTGTCTAATCTAAGAATTCAATTCTATCTACCTGCAACTACTACTATAAATGCCTCTGTCTATCTCAGATGAGAGCGTATGGCTTGAGGTATGAGTACATTTTTTTCCAAGGCACCTAAATTAAATGATCTCATTTATATTCAGCGCATCAACTTCAAGAGAAGATTTAAAAATTCAAAAACTTGCGCTGGACGTCTTCTAGCTGGCTTCTGCTTCCTCGTTGGTTTTGCTTGTCGTGAGGGATGCTCCTGCATCATACTCCCTCACTTGAAAATTTTGCATGGGATCCTATCCATGAGCTCCTGCACGGTATGTCCATGCTTCAAAATTTCTGCATCAGTCTCCCAACTGACATCTTCAACTGGGTGTCCCTTCCACTTGACCAAATATTCAAAATATTATTTCCTCCTAGTTTTCTTACCCACTCTTTTATTCAGTATCTGCTCCATCTGTGGCTTCTCTGCAACTGGCATCTGCTTCTGCCACTGAATCTCTTGTTTATCATCACCTTCTGCTCTTGCTTCATCAGCTCTATATGGATATAAATCCGAAACATTAAATATCAGAGATATTCCGATCCCATATGGCAACTCAATTTCATAAGTATTTTGTCCCATCTTCTTCAAGACCTTGCATGGCCCAATTTTCTTCATCTTCAGTTTGTTGTATGTTCCTCT
This sequence comes from Picea mariana, assembly GCA_032191745.1. Taxonomy (NCBI): domain Eukaryota; kingdom Viridiplantae; phylum Streptophyta; class Pinopsida; order Pinales; family Pinaceae; genus Picea; species Picea mariana. The sequence continues at coordinate 7,465 of JASDQU010754702.1, forward strand.
AGGGAACCTTTCCTTCCTCAAATGTGCCAGAATCAGATCACCAACTTCAAACTGAAGTTGTCTCCGATGCTGATCTGCTCTGCGCTTGTACTCCTGACTTGACTTCAATAGTCGCTCCTTCACCTGGTTGTGAAGTTCCTTCATCGCTTCAGCGAATTCTCCCACACTAGCACTGCTAGTATCAGCCTGTTCTGAATCCCTTAGTTCAGAAACTCCTCTTGGTTGCCTTCCATATACAATCTGAAATGGACTTTTCCCTGTGCTCCTGTTCACTGAGTCATTGTAAGCGAACTCTGCTTGCGGTAGTATGTTATCCCAACTGCTATGGTGCTCTGTCACCAAGCTCCTCAACAAGTCTCCCAGACTTCTATTGACCACCTCTATTTGTCCATTCGTCTGAGGATGATAAGAAGAACTAAACATCAAATTAGTCCCCAGCTTCTTCCACAATGTTCTCCAGAAATTCCCTATGAATTTTGTGTCCCTGTCCGAGACTATGCTTTTCGGAAATCCATGAAGTCGAACAATCTCCTTGAAAAATAAATTTGCAATGTGAGTCGCATCGCTAGTCTTCTAGCATGGAATGAAGTGTGCCATATTAGAAAACCTGTCAACTACCACAAAGATTGAATCAACACCTCTTTGTGTCCTCGGCAACCCCAGTACGAAATCCATGCTAATTTCGTCCCACGGTTTCTCAGGTATGGGCAATGGCTGGTAGAATCCTGCATTCTGCTTCCTTCCTTTTGAATGCTGGCAAATCCTGCATCTGTCTACAAACCTCTTGACTTCTGACCACATCCCTGGCCAAAAGTATGAGTCGCTCAACTTTGCAAATGTCTTATCATGGCCAAAATGTCCAGCCAATCCTCCACTGTGCTTCTCTTTCAACAAGTTCTCCCTCATGGAGCAATTTGGAATACATAGTTGATTGCCTTTGAACAGCAATCCATCCTGGATCACATACTCTATCCACTGGCTTCTGTCTCTGAGGACTGGATTCTCAGCTGCTTCATAAGCTTCCTCAAATTCTGAATCTTCTGCATACATGTCCTTAAGATCATCAAAGCCTAATGTCCGGACTTTGAATTCCTGCATCAACAAACACTTCCTGCTCAAAGCGTCAGCAACTTTGTTAGCAGTACCAGAAATATGTTTTATCACAAAAGTGAAATTTTTCATGTATTCAACCCATTTAACATGCCTTTGATTCAACTTTTCCTGTTGAGTCACAAATTGTAATGCATGTTTATCACTATATAAAACAAATTCTTTTGGAATCAGATAGTGCCTCCATTTTTTCAATGACTGTATGATGGCATAGAATTCCTTATCATACGTGGAGTACTTTTCTTTTGCCTCATTCAGCTTCTCGCTGAAATATGAAATCGGCCTGTCTTCCTGACTCAAGACCGCTCCTATGGCAAACCCGCTTGCATCACACTTCACTTGAAATGTCTTTTGAAAATCTGGCAACACCAAAATTGGTTGCTCTGTAATCTTTCGTTTCAACAAATTAAAACTCTTCTCAGCCTCTTCTGTCCAGTGAAAAGATTTATGTCTTTTCTTCACTGTGTCCATCATTGTTGCACTAATTCCACTAAAATTCCTGATGAATTTTCGGTAGAAACTAGCCAGTCCATGAAAACTCCTTACTTCAAATACGTTCCTTGGTGATGTGGCCAGTTCTTGATTACCTCCACCTTATCTGGATCCATTCTCAACTCATTTGCAGATATGACAAACCCCAAATAAATGAGTTCTGTCTTCATGAATGAGGACTTCTTCATGTTTACCAACAGCTTCTCTTGCTATAATCTCTTCATCACAATAGCCAAATGCTTCAAATGTTCATCCTTTGTCTTGCTGGAAACCAATATGTCATCTAGATACATGATGACAAATTTCCCGATGAAATCCTTCAGGACTTCATTCATCAACCTCATAAAGGTACGCAGTGCATTCGTCAAGCCAAATGGCATGACAAGCCATTCATACAAACCTTCATTTGTCTTGAACGTTGTTTTCCACTCGTCACCTTCTCTCATACGAATCTGATGATATCCACTCTTCAAATCTATCTTTGAAAAAAAATTTGCTCCACTTAAGAAATCCATCAGATCATTCATTCTTGGCAATGGGAATCTATACCTGATAGTTATCTTGTTGATGGCTCTTGAATCAGTGCACATCCTCTAGCCTCCATCTTTCTTCGGACTGAGTACTGTTGGAAAATCACACAGACTCAAGCTTTCCCTGACCAAACCTTTGTCCAACAACTCCTGGACCTGTCTTTTAACTTCTTCATTCTCCTGCGGCGTCAATCTGTACGTGGCTTTGTTTGGCAAACTAGCTCCTGGCATGAGGTCTATATGGTGACTCACGCTCCTCATTGGTGGTAATGAACGCGGTAATTTGTCCACTACAATATCAGCGAACTCTTCCAGAAGTTCCTGAACTTCTTTTGGCAAATCGTCCACTCTTGTGCTAGTCAGAACAATTCTTGGTTTTATAAACACAAAGAATTGTGGATCCTCCTTCTTCTTAACTTCTGTAAGAAGTTTCTTCCCACTCATGAGAAGTACTCTGTTGCTTACTTCCAGCTTCACCTCTTTATCTTCAATTGGACACAACATGTGAGTCCTCCCATTCTTCTTCAGGGTATATGTATTCATCCTCCCATCATGGATCACATTTCTATCATACTGCCATGGTCTACCCAACAATAAATGACTGACATCCATAGGAATAACATCACATAAAATTTTATCATTATATCCTCCTATCTTGATGTCAAATAAGCATTGTTTAGTGACATTTACCTGATGTCCCTTCTGTAGCCATGAAACTTTGTATGGGCTTGGATGATCAGTTGTCTCAAGCTCCAACTTTTCTACCATCTCGGTTGAAACGAGATTATTTGTGCTTCCACTATCCACGATGACTTTGCACACTCTATCCTTGGTCTTGCAAGCAGTCCTAAAAATACTGTTCCTCTACGCTGAGTTCTCCATCTCCTTCTCTGGCGTCAAAAGAACTTTCCGCATTACTTGCGATCTTCCGCCTTCAGCGTAATCTGTCTCAACATCTCACCTCTGTGCCTCGATGATGTGAGTCTCTCCCATTTCTTTCTTTTTCTCTGGACACTCAAATGACCTGTGTCCATTTTTCCCACACGTGAAGCATGTAATTACTCCACCTCTTCCTCTTCCTCTTCCTCTACCTCTGGTACGAGGAAACCTATCATTATCAGCATATCCCCCTCTTTGCTCAATTTGTTGTCCTCGCTGCTCAGCATATGGTATTCTCTGTGAGGTTCCACCTCTTTCAACCTTTCCCTGAGGTTTCTTCCATTCCTCCTTGGGCTTCTGATATTTATCTTAGGCAACTGATTTGCCTTTGGGCTGACTTCCGCCTCTGCCTCTCTGGCTTTGTTTATGGCTCAACTTCTCCTCAGCTTTCAGAGCTAATTGGTAAGCATCCTCCACAGTTCAGATGGTTGCCAAATTTAAATCATCCTGAATTTCATACCTCATGCCATTCATATACCTGGCCACCTTTTTGTCATTGCTTTCGCGATGACCTGCTCTAATATTCAACTTGTAAAACTCCTTAGTATACTCCTTCACTGTCATCATTTTCTGTCTCAGGTTCTGCATCCTCCTGAACAGAGAAATTTGATAGTCTCTGGGAATGAATTTCACCTTCATCTTTGCAATCATCCTATCCCAGCTCTTTATCTTCTGCTTGCCTTAGCAACGCCTGTCAGCTTGCATTTCATCCCACCACAAGGTTGCATGTCCCTTTAATCTTGTGACAGCATGTCTGACCTTCTTATCATCTTCGATATCTTCATAATCTAGTCTAGTAGCTCTTCTGCATCCAGACTCCCTTCATAAGCTGGAATGTCCATTTTTGTTTTCGAACTCATCCGAGCGATAGCCTTAATTAAACTCTCATTGGCTACATCTTCTGCCTTTAGCGTTTCGCCTTTGTCTTATCTCCATGTCCTCCATTCTGGCATGAAGATTACGCATTCCTCTTTCCACATCTGGACTCTGTACCTGCCTACCTCTGTCTCTGGAAAATTCCCTTTCTCTGGACAATTCCCTTTCCTCCTCTGGATCGGGTGATTGTCTACCTCTTCTCCTTCATGTCATGGTGAATTTTCTTGTCCTCTGCCACAGAAAGCAAAGAAACTTTTCTATGCTCTGATACCACTTGACGTGTGTATCAGAGTGCTCTCTTATCTCCTCCTGCCTCTCTTTCTGCTTGAAATATACAGACAAGAAATAAGCTCTGATACCACTTGACGCAGAGTGCTCCTCGCCCAGGGTACATCTGATCCCACAGGACCTTCTTCTCCTCAGCCTGAAGAACTCGAAGGTTCTTCTATTTCCCTATCGAGAAATCTACACCCACAACAATCTTCCACGAGATCTCCCCCTTTCTACCGGGAGATCAGCTAAATCTCGCTATCTCACGAGTTCGTGACTCAAACCTTCAAACTTTCCTTTCTCTTCTGGCGATACCTTATCTGGCGATACGGGTACAACTCCTTCCACATACAACCATGGGCTAGGCTTAATGTTAGCGCCTCTCACGACTTCGCGACCTCGCAACCTCACAACCTCGCCGGTTGTACCGTCGAGTTTTCACCTTCCTAGTTCACAAGTCCCCGAGATGTGCGGTCCCACCTTATTCTCTGCCACGCGTCCACAACAATCTCGGCTCCTCGGCACTTTGTGACTCGCGAATCCTAACACCAACACTTCAAGATTTCTCGCGGTGAGATCCCGAGGCTTCATGCCACCTGTATTCCACTCACACTCCGCTATGGCCCACACTTCTCTCCAGCTGTCAGGATATCGCCTTCTCGCAACCTCGCGACTCCCATGCTCAAATTTCTCAGACCTTTTCTTGCGAGGTCCCGAGACACGATCCCTCGCGTAGATCAACGGTCCTCCTGAGTTCCGAATCCAACAACTGTCCTTCTCTCGCTACCTGGCGTCCTCGCGACTTTGAGTAGCTAATGTTTGGACTCTCAACCGGTGAACTCCTAAGTTCGCGAGATCCCTCTATCTCTCGCCACCTGTCCTCCTCAGATGGATGGCTACGATCCTCTCACTCCTTCGTCGCCTCGCGACTTTGCACACCCAATACTTGGGCCTTTACCCTGTGAACTATCGAGTTCGTGAGATCCCTTGATATCTCTTGCCACTTGTCTCCTCAGATGGACGGCTACCAATCTCTCACTGCTTCGCGTCCTCGCGCCTCGTGTCTTTGAATACCCAATTCTTGGAATTTCACCCTACGAACTCCCGAGTTCGCGAGATCACCGATCTCTTGCCACATGTCCTCCTCAGATGGACGGCTACGATCCTTTCACCTCGCATCCTCGCACCTCGCGACTTTGAACACCCAATACTTTGGCTTTCACTCTGCGAACTCCCGAGTTCGTGAGATCACCGATCTCTTCCACCTGTCTTCCTCAGATGGATGGCTCTAAATATCTCACCACTTCACCACTCGCGAAGCTAAAGGGTTTCCTCTTCGGTCCTCCAATGCCCGAGTATGAAAGATGAGGATCTCCTTACACGCGTCCTTCTCAACGAACGGTTCTGATTTTGCAGGGATGTCGCGTCTCGCAATCTCGCTACTCTTGCTTCACAATTTTGGGACTTCAACTTCCGAGTCCTCGATACACGATACCACGTGTAGATCCTATGGCTCTAGTGACTCTGAATCAATGACTTTGCCCCTCCTGAGCTTCAAACCCTTCGAAATCTTCTCTTCGTAACCTCCTTGCACCTCTGCAAGATCTGATGATCCTCGGAACTTCACGCAATCTCCTCAGAAGATTTCAACCGTTCGTTCTTCCTTGGTAAATCCCCGAAATGAAAAGGAGTATCTATCTACAAGATTCCTTTGCCTTTTCGCCAACCTGCGATACTTCTTCCCGACTTCAAGTCGCACTTATCTACGCTGATCTTCAGCGACTCAGAGACCTATCCTTCCTAAGCTTTACTAAATTACTTCACCCTCAACGGGATTCTCTGCACGCAGTCCTTGCGGCAAGCCTGCAAACACCTCAACTGTTCGAGCTTTCTTGACTCTGCGTACGCCGTAGCAGCAGTCCTTCGACACTCCTACTCAGTTTCATGACTGAGGATTTTTCCCTTAGCCTGTGCACTCCTTGCACGACTTCCACAATCCACTTTCACTTCTGATAGCTTTGAGAACGAGAGTTTAACTCCCTGAGCCTTCTGTCAACGCACTCCTTGCGGACGACTTCAACTGCACTCCTTGCAGGAATCCTTGCTCAAAAGGAGAAACAATCGTAACTCACTTCACCTCCTCTCAGATCTCAGTCTTCACACATGAAATCATACGCATAGCATAACAACAATGCATAACAGGAAGAAATATTCATAAGTAGAGCATTCAACACACATACACAGAGAATAACACAATAGCCATGAATCTGAATCAACTTCTTCTATTAATTCAAGATCTATACATGGGTGTTCTTCTACAGCTCTCTACTATTCTCCTATGCTCTAGACTTTTCTAACTCTTTTTGTTCTCTCCTCTTCTCTAATGTTACAATGATACAAATGAGGGTGTCTATATCCATTTTCCCTCCTGGACTCTAAAACTATCTAATCTAAGAATTCAATTCTATCTACCTGCAACTACTACTATAAATGCCTCTATCTATCTCAGATGAGAGCGTATGGCTCGAGGTCTGAGTACATGTTTTTCCAAGGCACCTAAATTAAATGATCTCATTTATATTCAGTGCATCAACTTCAAGAGAAGATTTAAAAATTCAAAAACTTGTGTTGGACGTCTTCCAGCTGGCTTCTGCTTCCTTGTTGGTTTTGCTTGTCGTGAGGGATGCTCCTGCATCATACCTACACCTTAAAAGAAACCCTAAACTCTATCCATGGCCTCATATATCTTTTCATGGCCATCCTCTCTTCTAGTTCCTGCATGTTGCCCGTCGGCTTTTAATTATATCCTCTCCCCCCGAAGTTACCATTAGATCTTTCCCAAAATAGATCTTATTCATCTCTTTCAACAGACTTCCTAATAACCAGCAACTAGTTCCTAAACTAATGCAACCCATCTCTATTTTAAGAAAACTAACTTATAACTCATTCAAAAAAACCCTATCTTCTTGCAATTCCACTAAAACTCTCTATCTCGAGTCATCCCCCTGTTTAGGGATCTATCACATAACTTGATGTTTACATTGACACCTATACTAGCAAATAAAAACCCCATTTACATGAAATCTTACAATGTCTTTTTGCAATAAACCCTCCTTGGGAAAATGTCTAGACCTAAAGTTCCAACTAGACTTTTAGCACTTGATCATGAGAGCTAATTCTCCTACATCACAATCTACTACCAACCCCACCAAGGTTATAAATAAGTATAGACTTTTTCAATTCAAAGAAGATGATACTACTACCCCGTGGCATGAATCCTCCCCTTTAAATCTAGCACCTGCCACTCGCTCGTTACCAAAATTCAAAGAGAATCTCCCTAGGTTTTCAGGAAATAAAACAGTCACTACTAATGAACACTTGGTGGCATTCTCTAATGTTTGTCACAATATAGGAGCCAATGACAATGATACTTGTATGTGCCTATTTGTCAACTCTCTCGAAGGGAAAGCAGTGGTAGATTTATTCAATCTCCCTCCCAAGATTCTTTCCACTTGGGAAGAGTTATTTTACTGGTTCAAATCTACTTATGGGAGTCTAAGAGCCCAACCGAACAATTACGAGAATACAATAACATTGCATACAAAGACGATGAGACTATCAACTCTTTCAACCTACATTTAGCCAGGTTGTATAATCAAATTCCCGAACCTATTCACCCCCAGAACCAAGTCGTTTTTATGCATTACTACAATGCTCTACCTTCCCCTTATCGTCATAGGATCAAAGATAAATCTATTGACAATCTTGATTCCGCTCTGCATACTTTTCTAGAGTATGAAGAACATCTGGAAAGAACAAGTCTTCCCAAGGGAGACTCAATTAAAAAAACGAACACGTTTTCCCTCCTACAGCTTGTACAAGATATGAATAATCAAATGATAGCATACGAGCGAAAGGGAAATGTCCCTACACTTACTCTTGGGGCCTCATCATATTCTTCACCATATTTTTAGAATCCCAATGAAAATAACTTGCACCCCAAATCCATCATGCCTCGCAGTTGGTGTAAGTTTTGTGAGGAACATCACGAGGAAAGTAATTGTGAGGTAAATAAGAGTGCCAAAGATAAAATATTTGGCAAAAGGCCTGAAACTACCATTGATTTTCTAGATTTCACAGAACCAAAGGATGTCATGATCATAAACACTAGGAATAAATTCTATGCTTCAAAAGGAAAATATGATCCCCCTCATACTTCTTCTAGCCCAAGCTCATATTCACAAACTGTTGTTGAACAAGCTACCAAGACTCTTGATAGTGAAGGAACTCCCTCCCCTCTTCCCTCTCCAAAATACAACATTCTCAACCAATTGGCTAAAATCAAGGTCAATGCTACTCTTTTGGACATGGTTTTCGTCCCTAAGCAACAAAAGCATCTAAAAAAATTCATGGAAGGAAAAGATCCCACCGTAGCCAATCTATTTGAAGAGGATTCTAGTGTAAATAAAGTAGGTGTAAATAGTTTTAGACACCCTATAAAAAATACCCCATTTTTCATTTATGTAAAGATTATGGACAAAATATCCCATTGTTGCCTAATTGATGGCGGTTCGGGCCCAAGTGTAATGTCAAAATTTATTATGGAAGAGATAGGCTTGTCTTGTACCAATGAAAATTCCAAAAGCATGCTCTCATATAATATTCTACAACAATCGACCATAGGTGAAATCAAATATGTGACTTTGGTTTTGTGCTCACATCTTGAAATAAGGACAACCCTTAATATTTAGGTAATTAACATGTCAGTAAGTAACTATTCAATCATCTTAGGAAGAGACTGGCAAGCCTTGACAGGTGGATATCTTTCACTTGACGGAACACACTTATCCATTCCTCAAAATGGAAAGAACATCATATTCCTAAGGGAGGGAATAATTTCACCGTATATAGAAAGCATTCCACAGCCTAATGTAAACTATGTCGAGGAGGACTTAGGAGTGTACTCCATTTTTGCAGATGAGGATAACACTACCCTAGAACAAATTTACTTGGAGGATGGGATGTGGCATATGCACTTTTATGGCTCATGCTCCAATGAAGGTAATGGAGCTGGAAGTACCTTGTACTCACCTGGATGTAAAATTCACAACTTTTCCTATAGGTTATAGTTTGCTTGAACAATTAACGTCATCGAATTTGAAGCATTATTTCTAGGCATTGAAAATTCCTATAATCTAGGTTGTGGACACCTTACATTTTTTGGGGACTCTGAGCTTCTTCTGAACCTTGTACGTAAAATATATTCTCGTAGCAACAAGTTAAGGAAACACTACATCCAAATTGTTTGGGCGCTTATATCGAACTTATTATCATTTAACATCACTCATGTTAAAAGGGAATTGAATT
>JASDQU010754702.1:25781-49479 GCA_032191745.1 Picea mariana
TGATGAGATTTCCCCCCCGCGATCCTAGCTCAAAATCACTACAGATCAAGAATGTATGGAGAAGATAGAGATCTTCCCTCCAATACAAGCACACAAAACTTGAAAGACTAACCACTTTACAAGGAGAAGTTAGGGAAGGAAGAGGGAGAAAGGGTGCACCTTAATTCTCTCATTTGATGTCGATCCCACTCCTTTCTCTTGATGAGCTACAAATCCTTTACTAGAAACAAACTGCAAAATGGACACAATACAAGAGATGCTACAAAGGTAGTTACACGATCAAAGAGTATACATGTCATATATCACATTCAAAGTAAACTTAATAAGAAAATACATATAATAAACACATGATAGGAGGGAAAATGAACTCTTCTATTAACACCAAATCGGAAAGGTAAGTTACAACCTTGTCTCTCCTTTGGCACAGTCTAGAAGCCAACTGTTCGGGTTCCTCCAAGAATACCTCAAGCATCAACTCAACCACTATTCTCTTCCTTGAATGGCACAAGTAGGGATAAGGATACACCCTATAGCCATATATATAGGAAAGAGATGATGGAAAAGGAGTTTCTAGATAACAGGGGGTGTTTCTCAAAGGATTATAGGAAAATGAGGCTTTCTAGAAATTGGCAGCATAATCTTGCACCAAGGGACTTGGCCTCTCCTTATCCCTCAAGGGTTCTTTTATCTCTTCCCCAAGATTTTGGGGGAGTTGGATTCCGTTGTGTACGGGAAGGGGATGTTGGGGAACTAGCCCAATTGAAAAACCCTCCCGAAAACACATAATTTTTATTTTTTATTTTTTATGATTTTTGAGGGTATCCGCGGGTTGCAAGCTGGAGAGTCGCAGATGTTTGTGCTCTGCACTAGGGAAACCGACGGATATGCTCATAAGGAATGTTTTTTAAATGATTTTGGAGAGGCAACTTGGGAAAATTCTAGAAATATTTGGGAAAGGGTTAGGCCATGAAAAAAATGCATAGATGTGGCATTTTGTGCTATAACAGATGCTCCCTAATGTGTGAGGTTAGAAGGGAAAAATGATGGAAGAAATACATTATAAACTCTGAGAGGAGAGGATGCATTGAAGTACCCCTGAAGGTTCTCGAACAACTGATTCAATAACAACAACTGTCAACAAATATCAAGCAAGAGTTTTTCTTCCCAAGTCAGGCATACCCATGCTCAGGAGTGATATAAGCATGTCCACCAAAGAAAGTACACTTCAGATCCATGGTACATATGAAATTATGACTAATTTCCATGGCCACAAACAATACATAGTGGATCCATGTGATAAATATGAGGTAGCAAGTGTTGAGGAAAATGTATGAATTACCTTACTCAATCATTTTCAAATCTTGCCTGGCTAGGACAAGATAGTTGGGAATATCACCCTTGGTTTTATAGCCTCAATTTTTTTTTCTCAAGCTATAAGTATTAATTTCTAGGATCAAGGCTGATTTATTTATGAAAAGAATGTTGCAATATAAAATAAATTTTATATAAGTTTTTGAAATATATACAGATTACAAAAAGTAAACACAGAGATCAAAAAACGAAAAGTATCCAAGTCATCAATACACATATATAAGACAGAATAACAATATGATTTATTTCATTGTGAGATATCAAAAGTGTTTTTCTCTTTACAAAACCCTGAGAGGGCATGGACCAAAGTATGATTTAGATATCCCTGATGAACACCATACAAAAAGACTTTGACAATAAAGTAAAACTGAAATTTATAATTTGGATCAACTTGCCACAGACTACTGCCAATTTGACTCTGCAAGATATTCTTTATCAACCATGAAACTTAATTCAAAAACATACAAGAATACACAGACTATCAAGGATGGATCAACACCTCTAAAACAAGTGTCTGAAAATTTTGGTTCAGTCTTGAACCTTGTTGTCTACAATAAGACCCTGCTGTCACAAATAGAATTAGGCTTTGAATAAACTCAAGAATGAATGAAAACTAAAACTATCTTATCAAATCAAAAGAGAAAACCTTAGTCTTGCTTTCTCTTTCTATTCTCCCTTTGTTTCTTATTCTCATTCAACTTTTATTCTTTTCAAATAAGTTGAAGTAGTTCAACTAATTTCTTTAGTTAAGTTAGTTTGACTTAACTAATTAGTTTAGGAGAAATAAATAATAATAATAATAGTTAAGGGTATTTAATTAATAATAACTAGGTAGGTGGGACCCCTTGTGACTGCCATCTTTTCTTCTTTTCAAATCATAAAATATAACACAAATAGATAATCATTTTAACACATGCCACCCTTGTAACTCAAATATATTTCAAATTAGATATTTGAATATCATAAATAATTTAAATCATATCCAAAAATATATAAATGTCCACATAATCCACATTATCCAAAACAGAGTTTGTTGTCCAAACTTTCTGCAGACCATTAACATTGTCTTTATCAACTCAAATCATAAAAACACATAAACTAAAAGCCATACTTGCCACTCTGAAAGAAATTTTCCTTTTATCACTATTGTCCCCATTTGATTTCCCATAAGTAGCCCGTGGTTGATTAGAACCTTGAGGCTATATCTCACTAATAACATGGGAACAATCATATTTCAAGTGCATGTGGGAAGACACAGATTTTGAGGAATCATTTGATGGAGAAGTAGGGGAGGCAACTGCTTTGCCTTTATCTTGCACATGGGGAACATCAGTTTTTAGTTTGTTATTAGCATGTGAGCATTGAACAGGTGAATCAACACGGGCAATATGGACATTAGGATTGACAGGTGGTGGAAGAGGTAATGATATATTGGGCCAGCCATGATGGCGAGAGACAACCGGGTTGACAATCTCTTGCCATCCATCATTTGTAGGGAATTCTGGTTGCAAAGACACATGAGGAGGAACGAGAATGCCGTGGATGTTATGAGGCTAGAAGGGAGGTCTCTCTAGCATAGGGTGTACTATTCCATGCCCAATCCAATTAAAGAACCCATCTTGGAACAACTAGTTCAATTCTTGGGGATCAACGTCAAAATGAATGGAAAATCTAGGCCTTCTAGGTCCTCTGTTCCAATTTCCCTGGCCTCTGTTATTTCTTCCATGGTTTCCCCTAATGAAGAAAATCATCCTATAGTAGCAGTTTGTAAGTAACTAAGCCCTTAATAAACCATACATGACATTGTTCTTGCATGAATCAATGATTGGCTCAGAAATTGACACGAGATACATGCAAATCCATCCATAACAAACCATTTAACAATTTCCAAGTGAACAGGGGGTGATAGGATTCATGGGACATATGGAGGGAGTGTAATGAGTGAAAAGTGGTATAATTATAGGGGATTAATACACGAATATTGTTCAATAATTAATTAAATAATTTAACTGTGTAATCAAATATAAAAATATCCGTTGCCAACCATTACTGTGTTATCTCTCTTATCGCTGTTACACAAACCTTTTGAATTTATTTCACAAAACATGGATGTCATAAATGAAATTGGGATTATGAGGAGAATGTAATGAGCGAAAAGTGGTAAAATGATAGGCACATAATATAGATACTGTTCATATAAAAATAAATCAAAACAAACAATCAAACATATCTTTGTTTAGGTCTCCAAAGTTCAACAATATTCACTTTTCAACATTACAATTTAAATTGTTACTTCCATTACAAATTTCTTGCTGGCTTCCAAACAATAATCCACATGCCCAGAAATATTCAATTACAACAACCTTCATATCTTTATATAACAGTCATAACAAACAACATTGCAATATATATGATAAACCACAATAACCCTTTTAGCCACAACCATTCATAACTCCAATGCTAAATCCTTTTAAAACGAGCAGGAATACGTAGAGTGCTTATAACCATTTATATCCAATACTTATTCTTGAAATCCAATAGGAACATGCATAGTATTTACCACCACTTATGTCCATTATTTAAACACTGTTCAACGCAATTAAACTAGGCATTATAACTCTTTATTGGGCCCCAATTAATTCACACACATGTGTCTTTTAAATACAATCAACATAACATTCGAACCAAATAACATGCAATACTTCGAGCCCGAGCTTCACATAAACATTTAGGTACAAACCTCTTCCAGAATTGTCAAACAGGGAACATAACCAAATCGTGTCCAAGTAACCAATCACGCATAGTGCTCCATCAACCATTGGCTGGAGTAAAATGATAACAATATCATATTTAGGGTTTAAAAACAACAAGTGGAGGGTAAGAACAAGTGGTTTGATCAGATGATTAAATCCTCAAAAAGCGCAGACAATTCATGCCTTTTCACAATTTACCACAGACCCATAACAATTGAGAACACTCTTGGATGTGAGAGTTACCAAAATGACAGACTGTCAACTCCAACAAGAAAACAAAGTGAATCCAATCTCTTAACAACACTGTAAAATGAGTGTTCAAGTACAAACTTGTGCCCGCCCAAAAGCATGTATAATGCCTCCATTAACTTCTGGGTGGTGTTAAACACATCTTGTGCAATGCTTTCCAGGAAAAGGTGTTAGTGAGGGAAACACAATGATAGCTAACAACTAGGGGTTTTTCCAAGACAAGGAAAAAAAAAACACTTTAATCCTTCAACAATTCAAAATGAAACCCAGAGGGTCGAAAACACTATCCACAGAGACAAACATGGAGTGGGAATCTTAAAAATAGCGACTTGTTGTAACAATCCATAAATAGGATACACGCATAACCCAAAGCTTTGGCAAGACATGATACTCAATATCAATAGAGGTGGCAGACTCAAAAACCCAAAACGTGGCCGAGCAGGATTCACTGCCATTTAATCCAATAAACCCATGAAAAGATTACACACAACAAGGAGAGTATAAACATTTATTTTTTAAAGTGCCAACAATCAAGACTAATCACCATAAGAAACCATGAACACAACACCAATACACTGTTCAAATATCTCATAACAACTTAAGAAAAACATAGACCATGAGCAATACTGAGCCAAAAGTTGATTCAAAAGGCAGAGTAACCATCATGGATGGAAGAGTACTTAGAAACCCATACCTGGAAAATCTTGCGCGAGGAAGAAACATAGCCTCTATACATCCTTCACGACCGAACGATGCGGAAAAACAACAACCACCAAATCCAAAACCAAAATGAAAGAATGACTAGGGTGACATGCTCAAGGGGGAGTTTGAGTGACGTGCGGTAATTGCATGTCTCTTCTCCCTTCCAACCTCATTCAATTCAACATATGAGCCAAGCCAGTTCACCATAGCACTAAGCAATTAATCAACCACATATCCATTTCCATAGTGCGCCACCCCTTTGTAATGCCAAATTCTTTAAAATAACAATGTATTAGAACATAACCCAACGTGCATCCACATATAACATTCAACAAGGCGCATAACTCTAGTAGCAAGGGTTTAGTGCTCCCCTCTTTTATCACAATAATACATAGCATTAGAGCTTGTGTATAGTTCTTTTATTCAAAAGAGCTCCATGATTGTCTTTTATCAAAACCATTTAAACCAATTAATGCCAAGTTTAATGCAATGACAAACCAAAAATTATTATAATTATTTCACCCACATGGTAGCCTTAACATATGAGAGGTGATCAAAGCCATCCAGTGCCATGCATTAATCAACCAACCATCACATGTCACCATAACAATTAAAACCATGGTTTGAAATAATGAATGTAGAATAATGTGTTGATACCATCACATAATCAAACAAAATATAAGCGCAACATATCCACCATTTGGCCATAAGTCCAACAAGGGGGTCCCACCTACTAGTTTATTATTAATATAAATAAATAATAGAGCCTGGAAATCATTTGCGAGCATAGTATTCATTATTGCGTTTTTAAGCGTCAACAAACTGGCGACTCCATAGGGAAATCTGTTTCCAACATATTAAGAACTTAGAATGTCTGGTTTTGTAGAGCAGGTGAACATTAGATTAAGGAATTATATATCACAATGATTATGCAACAAGGGAAGTGAGGCGGTTTAAGGGAAAACATGATTCAGGATTTTGGGAATAACTTATGGAAAGTGTTACGTATGAGGGGCTTATTCCTATATGCATAACATTTGATTATTCGCAATGAAAGCATTTATTGTCTAAAAGAGAAAAAATTCTGGTGCACTCTTTTTGAATCTCAGGGTGGAGGGAAGAAAGGAAAGACATAAAGTAGGGATGAAAATCCAATTATCTATCTAACAACAGTACTGGAAACATAGAGAAATTTCAGTGATGTCTACAAGGAGGACATCATGAAAACTGTGTAACCTCATTGTTATTGATTAATAAATCTTACAAAATAGTATCGCCGTGGAAAAACTGATCCAGAGTTTATTTTTGAAAAGAAACATAAATTAATAAAAGAAAAACAACAAAAATGAAACCGCAGAAAAATAAAAATAGTAAAACAAAATCAAAGTAGTAAACATAAACTATAATACAAAAGCAATTTCCATACAACATTTTGACTTTCAAACTGGTTCCACATAGTGTTTCAAGTGGGAACCGTTAGTGCTATAAGAAAATGATCTCTCTTCCAATTCCTTTAGAATATATGAATTTGCGCCCAGGACAAAAGCGATTTTAAAAGAACCCAACCATAAATTTTGAAACTTAGAATGCCTTCCTCTATACGCATGAGTTGAATCCCAAAGAAAGAATTTCTCATTTACCTTAAATATGACAACTTTTGCACTTTTATTGAAATATTTCTTTACAGTTTGTTGTCTTCTCTTTATGTTGTCCAAGGAAAACATCCTTTGTTCCTGTAAAGCCAATAGTGCATTTATCCTTTGAGATATATTAGCAAAATTTAATTCTTCAATCTGTAGCATCAGTCGTAGAGAAGAAATTTCCATCTCGGTAGAAAGAATATCTTCTTGACCATAAACAAGCTGAAAGGGAGTGCAACCTGTGCTTACCTTGGTAGTAGTGCGATCTTCCCAAAGGACGTAAGTGAGGAGGGTGTGCCATTGACGAGGCTTATCTTCAATGAGCCTCTTGATAATTCTAACCATATTTTTGTTAGTAGACTCAACTTGCCCATTTCCTTGAGGGTAATAAGCTGATGAGGTAAAATGTTAACTCCCAGCTTAGCCAAAAACTAAGTCAGCTAAGCATAAATAAAAGTTGAGCCATTATCTGTAATAATTTCTAAATGAATGATAAATATGGAGAAAATATTAGTTTCAAGGAAAGAAATAACCTGCTCATCCTGCGAATGTTTAAGTGGGACAACTTCAGCCCATTTCGTAAAATAGTATGTGGCTCTCAAGATAAAAACTTGCACTGCTGAAGATGGAGGATTAATAGGACCGAAAAAGTCCATATCCCATTTTGAAAAAGGAAAATCAGGGAGGACAGGTTGCAAAGGCATGGCATACAGAAGTTCTTTACCAACGAATTTTCAGCACTTGTCACAAGATCTTGAAAATTTATAAGAATCTTGAAAAATTGAAGGCTAGTAATACCCTTTTCTGATGATTTTAGAAGCAATAGTTTTAGCAGAAAAGTGGCCACCCACATGAATAAAAGAATCTGAAGATCCATGGGTTTCTTGTAACAATTTTTGTTCTTCCTCATTATTTACACAGTGAAGTAAAATAATATCGACAGATCTCCTAAACAAGAAGTCTCCTAAAATAACATATCTAGAAGATTCAATAATAATCCTTCTCCTTTGATGAGTATCTAAGCTATCTGGACATTTCTGATTTTGCAAGTAATACACCAAATATTTATACCAGAGATGTTCAACTATAGGAAGGATCTGACTATCAATGTAAAATTGTGCTGAAAGAGGATTATCCTGTTCGTTAATTTCTTCACTTGCTTCAACATGTTGAGACAAGTGAAGGGATAAGTCTCGTCCCTTAATTTTTTTCGAAGTCATGTTGGTTAAATCATGCTCCTGGATCTTGGAAAGATAATGTGAAATCTTTCTTGCAAGATAAGTTTGTGAGAGAAAAAACTTGACTAAAGGCAAAGGGACTTTTACCAGTGTGTGCTTGCTTAAGATAAAGTGGCGAAATTTTTCCACAACCTTAACAAGAGCAAAAGCATGTTTTACAATATAAGAATATTTGAACTCATTATATGATAAGCTATGACTCAGGTAAGATATTGGTTTTTTCGTTATTCTGGTCATCACATTGTACACGAATAACAAAAACTGCTTCTTCTATGGAATTAGTGTATATAATAAAGTCTTTCTCAAAATTCGTTTTCTCCAAAACCAGTGCAGAACTGATTGCCTTCTTAATCTTGACGAAAGCATTCTCGACGTCTTCGGTCCAAGAAAAGGAGCGATATTGCTTGAGAATATTATGAATTGGTTTTACCATTACAACAAAATAAAGAACAAATCTACGGACAAAGTTGATAATTCCCATAAAGGCTTGAACCTCCTTTTTGGAAGTGGGAGCAACAAGTTTTAAAATAGCAACGATCCTTTCGGGATCTATTCTTATTCTTGAATCAGAGACAATATGCCCATGGAGCTTACCCTTAGTAATGTTGAGAATAAACTTAGAAGGATTTAAAGAAATGAAAAATTTTCTGCATCGCATGAGAACTTTTCTAAGATGACCAAAATGATCTAATCAGTTTTTTGAATATACAGTCAGGTCATCAAGATAAATCTGAATAATCTTACCGATCAAATCGTCAAAAGCTATCTGCATAACTCTTTTAAAAGTACACCTTCATTAGATAAACCAAAAGGCATGTGTTCATAAGAAAATGTGCCCCAACGTGTAGTGAAAGTGGTTTTGTATTTATCAATCCTTTTTACCTTGATTTGATTATAACAAAAAAAACTGTCAAGTAAGGACATCATCTGTGACCCTGCAACTTGCTGCAAAATTATTTCCATATTAGGGAGAGAAAAATGATCTTTTACACTCTCTCTATTTAATGTGCGGAAATCAATGCACAGTCGGATATGACCTGTTGTTTTTTGAACAGGAACCAAATTGGAAACCCACTCAGAATACTTAATAGGGAAAATTATCCCAACCTTCAATAGTTTTTCCAACTCCTTCCGAACAGTTGCTTCAAGTGAGGGGTTAATGGGTCTTTGTTTTTTCCTAACTGGTTTTATACCTTCCTTGATAGGGATGGAATGTTGTATAAGAGCAGGATCAAAACCACAAAGATCCTCATAAGACCAAGCAAAAACATCTTGAAATTCACAAAGTAACTTAGTGAATTTTAGCTTTTCTTCATCGATACATTGGGCACCTATCTTAACATTCTTTGGAGAATCGGGTGTTCCAATGTTCAAGGAAATGGTTTCACCCACTTTCCTTTTTGACTCCTCTTCGTTGTTCTTTTCTTTGTTGCCTACATCACTTGATGAAAATTAACTTTCTAGAGGAGTCAAACCCTTCAAAATTTTGTTATTTTCCATGGATATAATCTCCTTGGGATTATATGGTTCATTTTGTATGAAAGCGCAGATGCTTTCATCACTAGGGAAGACCTACCATGACTCTACATTGGTAGGGATATGAGGACAATATAAATATTGAAAAGTACAATCAGGTCTTTGTGGCAGAAGTTTCCAAGTAGGAGAGGCTGTAGAAACAACTAACCTGTCATCCATTGAATTCAATTCCCTTTTAACATGAGTGATGTTAAATGATAATAAGTTCGAGATAAGTGCCCAAACAATATGGATGTAGCATTTCATTAACTTGTTTCTACGAGAATATATTTTACGTATAAGGTTCAGAAGAAGCTCAGAGTCCCCCAAAAATGTAAGGTGTCCACAACCTTGATTATAGGAATTTTCAATGCCTAGCAATAATGCTTCAAATTCGGTGACGTTAATTGTTCAAGCAAACTATAACCTATAGGAAAAGTTGTGAATTTTACATACAGGTCAGTACAAGATAATTCCAGTTCCATTACCTTCGTTGGAGCATGAGCCATAAAAGTGCATATGCCACATCCCATCCTCCAGGTCAATTTGTTCTAGGGTAGTGTTATCCTCATCTGCAAAGATGGAGTACACTCCCAAGTCCTCCTCGACATAGTTTACATTAGGCTATGTAATTCTTTCTATATACGGTGAAATTATTCCCTCCCTTAGGAATATGATGTTCTTTCCATTCTGAGGAATGGATAAGTGTGTTCCGTCAAATGAAAGATATCCACCTGTCAAGGCTTGCCAATCTCTTCTTAAGACGATTGAATAGTTACTTACTGACAAATTAATTACCTGAATATTAAGGGTTGTCCTTACTTCAAGATGTGAGCACAAAACCAAAGTCACATATTTGATTTCACCTATGGTCGATTGTTGTAGAATATTATATGAGAGCATGCTTTTGGAATTTTCATTGGTACAAGACAAGCCTATCTCTTCCATAATAAATTTTAACATTACGCTTGGGCCCGAACCACCGTCAATTAGGAAACAATGGGCTATTTTGTCCATAATATTTACAAAAATGAAAAATGGGGTATTTTTTATAGGGTGTCTAAAAGTATTTACACCTACTTTATTTACACTAGAATCCTCTTCAAATAGATTGGCTACGGTGGAATCTTTTCCTTCCATGAAATTGTTTAGATGCTTTTGTTGCTTAGGGACGACAACCATGTCCAAAAGAGTAGCATCGACCTTGATTTTAGCCAATTGGTTGAGAATGTTGTATTTGGGAGAGGGAAGAGGGGAGGGAGTTCCTTCACTATCAAGAGTCTTGGTAGCTTGTTCAACAACAACTTGTGAATATGAGCTTGGTCTAGATGAAGTATGAGGGGGATCATATTTTCCTTTTGAAGCATAGGATTTATTCCTAGTGTTTATGATCATGACATCCTCTGGTTCTGCAAAATCTAGAAAATCAATGGTAGTTTCAGGCCTTTTTCCAAATATTTTATCTTTGGCACTCTTATTTACCTCACAATTACTTTCCTCGTGATGTTCCTCACAAAAGTTACACCAACTGCGAGGCATGATGGATTTGGGGTGCAAGTTATTTTCATTGGGATTCCAAAAATATGGTGAAGAAGAAGATGAGGCCCCAAGAGTCAGTGTAGGGACATTTCCCTTTCGCTAGTATGCTATCATTCGATTATTCATATCTTGTACAAGCTGTAGGAGGGCAAACGTGTTCGTTTTTTTAATTGAGTCTCCTTTGGGAAGACCTGTTCTTTCCAGCTGTTCTTCATACTCTAGAAAAGTATGCAGAGTGGAATCAAGATTGTCAATAGATTTATCTTCAATCCTATGACGATAAGGGGAAGGTAGAGCATTGTAGTAATGCATAAAAACAACTTGGTTCTGGGGGTGAATAAGTTCGGGAATTTGATTATACAACCTGGCTAAACGTAGGTTGAAAGAGTTGATAGTCTCATCGTCTTTGTATGCAATGTTATTGTATTCCTGTAATTGTTCAGTTGGGCTCTTAGACTGCCCATAAGTATATTTGAACCAGTAAACTAACTCTTCCCAAGTGGAAAGAATATTGAGAGGGAGATTGAAGAAATCTACCACTGCTTTCCCTTCGAGAGAGTTGACAAATAGGCGAATACAAGTATCATTGTCATTGGCTCCTATATTGTGACAGACATTAGAGAATGCCACCAAGTGTTCATTAGTAGTGACTGTTTTATTTCCTGAAAACCTAGGGAGATTCTCTTTGAATTTTGGTAACGAGCGAGTGGCAGGTGCTAGATTTAAAGGGGAGGATACATGCCATGGGGTAGTAGTATCATCTTCTTTGAATTGAAAAAGTATATACTTATTTATAACCTTGGTGGGGTTGGTAGTAGATTGTGATGTAGGAGAATTAGCTCTCATGATCAAGTGCTAAAAGTCTAGTTGGACCTTTAGGTCTAGACATTTTCCCAAGGAGGGTTTATTGCAAAAAGACATTGTAATATTTCATGTAAAAAGTGTTTTTATTTGCTAGTATAGGTGTCAATGTAAACATCAAGTTATGTGGCAGATCCCTAAAACAGGGGGATGAATCTATATAGAGAGTTTTAGTGGAATTGCAAGAAGATAGGGTTTTTTTGAATGAGTTATAAGTTAGTTTTCTTAAAATAGAAATGGGTTGCGTTAGTTTAGGAACTAGTTGCTGGTTATTAGGAAGTCTGTTGAAAGAGATGAATAAGATCTATTTTGGCAAAGATCTAATGGTAACTTCGAGGGGAGAGGATATAATTAAAAGCCGACGGGCAACATGCAGGAACTAGAAGAGAGGATGGCCATGAAAAGATAGATGAGGCCATGTATAGAGTTTAGGGTTTCTTTTAAGGTGTAGGTACAATTATTATACTTAATGAAAATGAAGACTTATTATGACTGTGTTTTATTGTTTTGAAAATTTGTATGTGATTGTCAATGAAACTGGGTAGAATAATAGTATATGATTCCAGGTATACTCTAATGTTGTTAGAGTAGGAATGTTTCAGGGCACAAAGGATTGTAGAGGAATACTGTGATTGTCGAGCACAAATGTATAAAGAGGAAGTTTGTGAGTGTATTGACAATTTTAGGCACCTTCTGTCATCTCCTATTTAAATGGTGAGATGATGATATGGCTGGTCGAAAGAGAGACCAAGATATGAATTTGATTTAGTAAAGTGGTGAAATAGAGTGTTGTTTCCATGAGAGCTAGGATGACTTATTCAAGACGGCGTAGAGAATATATGTAGGTTGGAAACTAGTGAGAATAGAACCTGAAAGAGACCGAAGCTATAGAATCCCTAGAGGTTGAAGTCCATTTTGCAGTGTGAAGAGATGGAGAATGTCAAAATATACTTTTCGACACTCAGTCAAAGTAATGGAGATTGAGGGTAATGGAGTAGAGATGTCAGAGGGAACGAATGGTGAATTCTTCACAGAGAAGGTGAGATTAGAAACCGATAGGTTTTTGTAACTATCCATAGGGTTTCTATGTAGAGGTAGTTGAACAAATGATAGACAGGAAACCAAGGGTTCCTGTATGTTCTTGAATTGATTAAACAGTCAGAATGTCAAAGAATTGATAACATAGAAGATACCATTGGAAGAATATTATCAGTTGCGTGGCTAGGATTGTAGAGATGCTTAGGTCTATCACACAGAGTGGTCAAGAGTTTCCTACAGGATTTGTGCAAGGGAAGCAAATCCATAAATTGATGATTTTTGTAGGTTTTGGAAGAAGGTCGAATGGTGTAAGTCTACGCAGAAAATAATGGACGGTAGTTGTGCGTTGTGAAAACTGACTGAATGCTGGGAAATGGCCAATGGTTTGAAGAGTCCAGTCATATGGTGAATGTGAGTGACAGTGTTTAACACTTTTCAATAATTGCGATGAGTTTTGTATGATAAATCTCTCGATCACAACACCGTGGTTTGGTGGAAAGAGAAATGTTCATGTGTAAAGATAAATGGGCTCTTAAGCCTTAACCGTGGATATATGGATAGTGTGGGTTAAGAACTGCTGGAAAAGTGCTTGAGTTGTGTGTAATAACTCTTGAGTATAGAGGTAGTTATATGTGGAAGACAAGTGACTGATGGTAAGCGCATAAGTTATATGCGACAAGCTTTTATTCTTGAGAGTGAGGTCTCATGCATTGAGAGCGAGATAAAATAAGCACTCGAGTGTTAGCCACCTAAAAATTAAAGAGAGTTTATTTGGCAGAATACTGATAAGCATAGAGGAAGAGACAAAGTTGGATAAGGTCCTAAAGATAGAGACATGACTAGAAGTGGGTTCTAAAAGATGTTTAGTGAGCTTTTAAGGCTAGCTGAGTGTGTATATAAGTGAAGCATACTAGTGCATCCTGGGGTAAGGAAGGAAATAGTGTTGGGGCTTGCATTAATTGGTATCAGAGAGGGTAGAAAAGAAGAGAAGTACAGAGTAGGAGAGAAAGAAAGTTCTCTTGTGAAGAACAAAGAACAAATAAGAAGTCTGTAAGAAGATTTAGGAAGTGAAAAGTTTACATGCAAGTAAGGAAGAAGCTTGTAGCTTGAGCAGTAAGCTATTGAGAGAAGTGACTACTTTGGGAGGAGTGTATGCATGCAAGGGGTAGCAGCATAAGAAAAGACATATCATCAAGAAGAACACAATATTTAAGGACAACGATGAAGGAAACTAATGAGGGTTTCTAAGAGTGAGTGAAGTGTGGCCAGGGACCCAGTGTTTCAACCGAGGATTGAAATACAGGAGAACAATTGTGTTCTCAAGAGCAGAGGAGTTGTGAATGTGAAGCCTAGAAGGAGCATAGAGGAGTTCTCAAGGAGGTGCTTAAAGAGGACCAACACTTTCCAAAGGACCAAACACATAGGAGGTTTGGTGAGGTAAGTTGTAGCAGGAGAAAATGTTACTGCAGGCCGGGGTAGTGAAGCTCATAGAGGGTGAAAGAACTCAAGAAGATGACTATTGAAAGTCATAGAAGAGGTTCAAGAGGCATCCACAAAGTGGAGAAGGAATATGCCAAGACAAATGGCATATGGAAGTAGATGACTGATGAAGAATATGAGAGATAAATAGTTGAGATGAGAACCCATCTTGATCTA
This sequence comes from Picea mariana, assembly GCA_032191745.1. Taxonomy (NCBI): domain Eukaryota; kingdom Viridiplantae; phylum Streptophyta; class Pinopsida; order Pinales; family Pinaceae; genus Picea; species Picea mariana. Next base: position 40,344 of record JASDQU010754702.1, read on the forward strand.
TTGATGGAATTTCTACAGAGGAGTGATGAAGACTAGAGGTGTGGATGGATCATGAGGAAGAAATTGAAGTGGCATAAGCTACAAAATAAGAAAGATAAACTGATGAATGCTCAGTGGGAGGATGAGATACTCAAGGCAAGTGAGTATCAGGGAGAAGACTTGAAGGCTGGAACTTCAAGTGAGGCCAAGATGTATCATGGTTTTAAAAATGATATTTTGTGTATGTTTGCAAGTGAAAAGAATGAATATGGGACAACTGGGTCTCATTCAAATGCACATGCACAGTTCAAAGAAAGTGTTTCATTTCAGCATGCATCAAAAGCTGAAAGTAGGGAAGGCTTGGCTTATGATGATGTCCAAGAACAAAAAGAGGCAAAGGAGGACATCAAACAAACAAATTTTATGCTTGAGGAAGCTGAAAAGAAGACTATTGAGGACTTTATGAGTCTCGTAGTAGACTTGGAATAGCAAGAGGAAGGTTGTACAAAAGACAATCCATCTTTTGGTGTTGTCTTAAGTGAAGCTGAAAGTTGCCAAGAAAGGCATGAGAAGAAATGTCTTTCAGATAAAGAAAAAGATGAATTATTGCAACATAAGGAGTTTATAAATTCCTTATTTAATGATGAAAGTAACCCTAATGGAGATGAAGCAATTATTCTTCATGTGATAGAATCTGATATTGGTGAAGACTAGGAAGAATTGGTTTACTTGAGTGGCCAAAGGAAGTCTGTTGGACAAACATCTAGAGCTGTTACATTGGTGGAGGATCCAAATTCTATTCTGATAGAGGATGAATAAGTAGTGTCATAGAAAGATCGGTTTGGTAACAAAGAGAAAGATTGTAAGGATTGTACAAAGTTTTCAGAAGGCATTCCAAGTGAGATGGCAGACTTGTGGAATGAACTTAGTCTTTGGAGAATAGACTAGCAATCCAGAGAATGAATATTTTGAATGTACAATTGAAGTTGGATGAAGATGAGGCAGAAGAATATCCTAGTATACATATTAATGATAATACTGCTGGTATACAGAGAACTGTGAGAAATTATGTTCCTGCATTTAGGGACTTGGAGGACAATTTACTTTTTGGAAGTAAAATTGCAGACAAGGAGCAACATAGGGATATTTTAGAGGGAGATATATTCAAGGATATTTAGGAAGTTTGGGTGGCAAAAATATATACATAAATATCTGGGACAACATTTGAAGTAAACTTAGGAGTAAAAGAAGAAATTGAAGCAAGAAGAGTTGAAGAAAACAATCAACGATTTCGATATGAATGGATAAAGTGCAGCAGAGTGCAGTGGCATAATGAAGAAGACAAGAGTTGTTTGCAACAACAAAATGAATTGGAAAATACCATAGGTGAAATATGGGAGATAATGTAGATACCTAAGAAGAGATACAAAAAAATGAATAAAACAGTACACCGTGAAGATGATTGAAAAGTGAAGAACAATGAAGGTAAGGACAATGGAGTATTACAACACAAGGTGTGGAAGCTTGGAAGATTGCAGTTGGAGGAAAGATAAAGATTGAAGGTTCATGATCAGGAGATCATGTTCTTCTTTCTACCTTGGGAGTCTGATGCAGGAGCATTAGCTCTCATGATCAAGTGCTAAAAGTCTAGTTGGACCTTTAGGTCTAGAAATTTTCCCAAGGAGGGTTTATTGCAAAAAGACATTGTAAGCTTTCATGTAAAAAGTGTTTTTATTTGCTAGTATAGGTGTCAATGTAAACATCAAGTTATGTGATAGATCCCTAAAACAGGGGGATGACTTGAGATAGAGAGTTTTAGTGGAATTTCAGGAAGATAGGGTTTGTTTGAATGAGTTATAAGTTAGTTTTCTTAAAATATAAATAGTTGCGTTAGTCTAGGAACTAGTTGCTGGTTATTAGGAAGTTTGTTGAAAGACCTGAATAAGCTCTATTTGGGGAAAGATATAATGGTAACCTCGAGGGTAGAGGATATAATTAAAATCCAACAGGAAGCATGCAGGAACTAGAAGAGAGGATGGCCATGAAAAGATAGATGAGGCCATGGATAGAGTTCAGGGTTTCTTTTAAGGTGTAGGTACAATTATTATACTTAATGAAAATGCAAACTTATTATGACTGTGTGTTATTGTTTTGAAAATTTGTATGTGACTGTCAATGAAACTAGGTAGAATCATAGTATATGATTCCAGGTAAACTCTAATGTTGTTAGAGTAGGAATGTTTTAGGGCATGAAGGATTGTAGAGGAATACTGTGATTGCCGAGCACAAATGTATAAAGAGGAAGTCTGTGAGTGTATTGACAATTTTAGGCACCTTCTGTCATCTCCTGTTTAAATGGTGAAAGAGAGACCAAGATATGACTCTAAGTTAGTAAAGTGGTGAAACAGAGTGTTGTTTCCATGAGAGTCAGGATGACTGATTCAAGACAGTGCATAGAATGTATGTAGGTTGGAAACTAGTGAGAATAGAAGGAAGAATAGAACCCAAAAAAGACCGAAGCTATAGAAGCCCTAGAGGTTGAAATCCGTTCTACGGTGTGAAGAGATGGTGACTGTCAAAATATAGTTTTTGACACTCAGTCAAAGTAATGGAGATTGAGGGTAATGGAGTAGAGATGTCAGAGGGAACAAATGGTGAATTCTTCACAGAGAAGGTGAGATCAGAACCGATAGATTTTTGTAACTATCCATAGGGTTTAGAGGTAGTTGAACAAATGATAGACAGGAACCCGAGGGTTCTTGTACATTCTTGAATTGATTAAACAGTGAGAATGGTAAAGAATTGATAATGGAGAAGAGACCATTGGAAGAATATTATCAGTTGCGTGGCTAGGATTGCAGAGATGCTTAGGTCTATCGCACAAAGTGGTCAATATTTGCCTACAGGATTTGTGCAATGGAAGCAGAGCCCAAAATTGATGATTTCTATAGGTTTTGGAAGAAGGTCGAATGGTGTAAGCCTACACAAAAAATACTTGACAGTAGCTGTGCGTTGTGAAAACTAACTGAACGGTGGGAAATGGCCAATGGTTTGAAGACTCTGATCATATGGTGAATGTGAGTGATAGTGTTTAACACTTTTCAATAATTGCGATGAGTTTTGTATGAGAAATCTCTCGATCACAACGTCGTGGTTTGGTGGAAAGAAAAATGTTTCTATGTAAAGAGAAATGGGCTCTTAAGCCTTAACCGTGGATATATGGATAGTGTGGGTTAAGCATTGCTGGAAACGTTCTTGAGTTGTGTGTGATAGCTCTTGAGAATAGAGGTAGTTATATGTGGAAAACAAGTGAATGATGGTAAGCGCATAAGTTATATGCGACAAGATTTTATGCTTGAGAGGGAGGTCTCGTGCATTGAGAGCGAGATAAAATAAATAGTCGAGTGTTAGCTGTTGAAATAATGTAACTGCAAAGTGTATTCTTATTATTTTCTGATATATTATTCATTGGATCAATCCCCATTGTGGATTGATCATGTTAGCCATTGTAATAGGACCAAATCCCCTTTTGCGGATTGGTCAAATGATAATTATAATAGGCAGAATAAGAAGTCAGCCCCAACAGATATTAAAGAGGCCCCATAATATATTAAAGGTGGTTATAACCACCCAGTTTGAGAAGTCGTCCCTTCTAGTGAAGAGACACTTCACACGTGCCAATCTTGTATAAATAAAGAGGCCAGTGCCTCACTTAGACACAACTCACTTGCTCATTGAGAGACAAGTTTCAGATATGCAGTTAGATAAGAAGGAGAGAGAGTGGCACATATTTGAGAGAGGATCTTCTGTATTAGTTTGAGTTATCTCTTGGCATTGTATTGGCTATCTATAATAAGGAAGTTTTGTTGGGTTTTCTTCCCCTAGAGGGTTTCCCAGGATAAATGCTGTGTCTCTTGTGATTGTGTATTTCTTAGTGATCTTGTATTATGCTATTGTGATTGTGTATTTTAGCCCTAAAACCATCTAGAAAAGTGCACCCTCCCCCAAGGATCATTTTTGCACCTTCAACGCACCTTTTTAGTGGCTGGATCTCCCGGAAAGTGAAACCCTAGTTTCACAAAGTACCAGAAGTACCAGAAAACCAATGCACCAGAAGTACCAGAAGTACCAGAGTACCAGAGGTACCAGAAAACTAGAAGCACTAGTCCAGAAATCCGTAGATCAAGTTTGGAGGAGAAAAAGTTGGATTTTCCCAGATCCAAACACACCAGGCTACTCGCCTCAGCCAAGCACACCTCTTGGTAAGTTCAGATTTTGATTTTGAGCACTTTCATTTTTTAGTCATTTTCCTAGCTCTAGGTAAAAGATGTCTGCAAGCGTTAAGCTTGTTGACAAGCTAAAAGGAGTGGAAAAATTTCGTGCCTGAAAGTATAGGATTAGCCTCATTCTTGAAGAGAATGACCTAGCAAGATTCTTCAAAGAAGAAGTACTGGAACCCACCGATGCTGCATAAAAGGAAAAGCATCAAAAGGACACAATCAGGGCCAAAAGAATCATTGTAGATTCAATCAAAGACCACCTGATTCCTTATGTGTCATCTAAGAAGGCTCTGAAAGAAATGTTTGATTCCTTGACCAGACTGTATGAAGGAAAGAACATAAATCGGAAGATGAATCTAAGAAATCAACTGAAGAATACAAGGATGCAAAAAGGAGAAACGATTTAGGAATATTTCTCCAGAATCTTAGAATTCAAAGAATAGTTAGAAGCGATTAGAGATACCATAGATGAAGACGAGATTATAATGACGATCCTAAATGGTCTCACAAGACCTTGGGATGCATTCATCCAAACGATATGTGCCAGAATGAAGAAACTGAAGTTTGATAGTCTATGAGAAGAATGCATCCAAGAAGAAAAAAGAGCAGCGAATCGTGAAGCGTACCTAGCAAGAGATGATGATCAAGCCCTAGCTACTCACACCAAAGGAGGAAGGAATAAACGCTACTTCCAAAAGGAGACTCATAAAGAGCCTGAACAGTCAAACAAATTCAATCATAAAGAATCTCATCCAAGGAGATTTCAGAAGAAAGGACAACAAAAGGAAAGAGACTACTCATCTGTACAATGCTATCATTGTGACAAGATGGGACATATTGTGAATTTTTGTCCAGCCAGAAGAGAAGAATACAAGAGAAAACATAAGAGGAACCATGCCCATGTAGTCGAAGAAGAAGAGACACCCACAAAGATGATAAGAGAGCAGATCAAAGACTATGTCTTAATCTCGACCCTCTCATGATCTGTAACACTTGGCTCATTGATAGTGGTGCATCCAAGAACATGACAGGTCAGAAAAAAATTCTCTCTTGTGTTTCAGAAAATAAGTTTTCTCAGAAAGTGACACTTAGAGATAATTACCAATATCCCATCAAGGGAGTGGGAGAATCAAGCTACAAACTGAATTCAGGGAATTCATTAAAAATGAAGGACGTATGATAAGATGTAGTTTAGATTTAATGCAAAAGCAATGAATTCCATCCTCAGTGGACTTGCTAAAGCCGAGTTTGTCAAATTCATGCATTTTGATTCAACAAAAGTTACGTGGGACAAGCTGATAAGTAGTTATGAAGGTAATGAAAAGGTGAAAGACGCAAAATTCAGACTCACAGACTGAAATTTGAGCAATTAAAGATGGATGAAAATGAAAATATTAGTAAGTACTTCTTACGTATAGAAGAACTTGTCAACACTATGAAAGGCCTAGGTGAAACGATAAATGAATCTTTTCTAGTCCAGAAAATATTAAGATCTCTTCCTGATAGATTTAACTCAAAGGTCTCTGCTATAGAGGAAATAGCTGATCTCAAAAGGTTGACACTAGATCAACTTCTTGGAACTGCTTATGAAATGAGAATCGCCAAAGGTAAATCCACTACAAGAGAGACATCTTTTAAAGTAGAGAAAAACATAGACTTCAATATAGATGATATTGAAGCAAATTTTGTGAGAAGACTGAAGAAAGGATCAGGCAAATACAAAGGTAAACTGCCCTTCAAATGTTTCAACTGTGGTAAGATAGGTCATTTTGCATCTAAGTTTCCTCACAAAATAAATGATAAGACATATGACGATGAAGAGAAGCACAAACACAAGAAGGTCTATAAAGAGAATACTTTTAAGAAGAAAAGCCTTTGTGTAAACAATGATGATGATCCCTCAGATGATGAAAATAGTGACTCTTCTATTGAAGATAAAATAAATGATATCATGCTAATAGAGTTAGAATATGTAAACAATGAAGATATAGGAAGTGAGTTTGTTGATTGTAAAGCAGTAGTAGATCTTGAAGGAGAACTTGTCAGTGCCATGGAAGAGATTGATAGAGTCAAAGAAAAGAAAAGAAAAGAAAAACAATTACTGCTCAGGTATGAGAAACATGTAATGAATCATCTGAAGAAATTACTCCGTTGAAGGTTAATTTAGAAGAAGCTAATAAGATTGAAGACATCCTCAAACAACAATTGAAGGAAGCCTAAACAAAATTTGAAAAATTGGAAGCTGAAGTAGTGACTATCAGAAAATATCTAGAGAAATTTCAGGCCTTATATCATTAGAATCTGACAAGTATTAAAGCCTCATACGGATTAGCCTCCATTCTAAATCAACAAAGGAATTCAAAGTTGAAAACTGGTTTGGGTTATGAAGAGGGATCAAGTAGTGGTCAACCAAGCAATAAAGAATCCATCAAGTTTGTCAAATCTACAACCATTGACAACAACAAACCTACAGAAACAAATGAAGAGAGTCAACTGCCAAGGAGGAGTGAAGGAAAAGATACCAGAACTAAATCTGTAAAACAAAGAAATAATACACCCTCTACTCAAGGAAATCATCAGCATGGAAGAAATCAACCTGCTCAAAGAAGACAACCATTTTCCAGGTACAAAGATTTTTTCTATGGATATTGTTTTTATTGCTCTAACTTTGGACACAAAGTTGTAAATTGTTCTTTAAGATTTAGACATGAGAAATCAAGACAACCAAGGAGTAAATATATGCCACAACAAAGAATGAGACAACCAAGTAACAAACAACCACAGACTGCAAATCATGTGATGGTTGGGAAAAGGATGCAGATTACACATAACAATCGTTATGATCCTTTATTCAATGAACCATGATGTTTCATTTTCCATAATTATGGACATAAAGCTGCAGACTGTCGCTTAAAAAAATATAATCCAGATTCAAATCACAGAGTTGAAAATGTCAAGGTTTGGAAGAATAATTAAGATAACAAGTGTGGATTAGTGTTGTCATCTCAAAGACAAAAATACAACTGGTATATTGACAATAGATGCTCTAGTCATATGACATGTGACAAAACTAAGTTCCTATTACTCAAAGAAAATAAATCAGGGGGTGTGACCTTTGTAAATGATGCTCCAGGAAAGATCAGAGGTAAAGGTCTAGTAAGCTTAGGTAATGGAAGAAGAAAAGCTCAAGATATGTTATTTGTTGATGGTTTAAAGCATAATCTTCTTATTTTCAGTCAGATATGTGACAGAGGATGTGAAGTCACTTTCAATGCCAAGAATTGTAAAATAAAGACAGTAAACACAGGAGAGATGATTGCAAAAGGGGTTAGAACTAAAAAAAAATGTATATGTTTTGAAGGAAGATAAAGAGAAATGTCATTTAAGAAAACTTGATGAAAGTTTGTTATGGCACAAAAGGCTTGGACCCCTGAATTTTGATCATATTGTCAAATTGAATAATGAAGGCGCCGTGAAAGACCTTCCAATAATATCTAAGCCTAATAAATCTGTATGTGAATACTGTCAAATGGGGAAGCTGACTCATTCTCAATTCAAATCGAAGAGTTTCACATCTTCAGAGAAACCACTTCAAATTGTTCACATGGATCTGTGTGGACCATCGTGAAAGGAAGGAACTGGAGGAGAACGCTACTTTATGCTAGTCATTGTTGACTTCTCCAAACTTATGTGGGTTTCCTTTCTAAGAGAAAAATATGATGCGTTTGAAAAGTTTAAAAAGTTTAAGGCATTAGCTGAGAATCAGACATGAAGGAAGTTAAAGGCAATTCGCTCAGACATGGGAGGAGAATTTATGTCAAGAGATTTCAAAGAATTTTGAGACATATATGGAATTAAAAGAGAATACACTATTCCAGGTACTCCTCAACAAAATGGAGTTGTAGAATTCCAAAATAGATCAGTTTAGCAGATGGAAAGGGCTATGATGAGTGAAAGGGACATTTCACAAACCTTCTGGGTGGAGGCTGTTCACACTACTGTTCATATTTTGAATGAAGTGCATCTAAGTCCGAACAGTGATCTAGGTGGATATCGATGGCCACCCACATTTTCCAAATGGCTCAAAATGGCTTTCTGGTAATTTTGACAATTTACTATTTTTAGCAGGTTTTAACTTCCGGGGCCATTTTGAGGGCCCAAATGAAGGTTTTTCAATATATAGGTTCTCAATGATAGCTGAATACATTATTGAGCCCCCAAAATGAATCTCCTCGAAGATACCTTTCCAACGAGCTATCACACACCTAAAACGGAGATCGTATGCAAAAGTTACGACCCCGGGAAGTTGATGTACTCACTTACCCAAACGGGGCCCACATGACTTTTGGTGCTTCATCTCCTAGGGTTAGGTTTTTGGATGTCTAGGACTTTTGGAATTCCCGTTTATTGTAAAAATGCCTTCAGAGCCTCATTGTAATCATCTTCTTGAGAATGCGAGTAGCCGTCACATCTCTTCTCAGAGATAAGCTGCCACCATTCTAGCGAGTCTTTCACTCTGTAATTTTACAGTCTCTGTACATTTCTATGATTAATAGAAATCCTGTATTACTATATATATGTGTTTATGGTTGTATCTCTAATACATTATGTTATAATTTGAATATCTGCAATATCTCTGTGCATTTCTTTATTATATCTCCGCTCTGATTTCGTGCCGAAAATAATCCGGATCAGTGGTATCAGAGCAGGCTGTTCTTGATCGTTTTTTTCAGTGCATGTCCCCGAAGAGGTCCGAGTATAGCAATTTGGGTCTCGATCTTGTCTCTCTTGAAGACAATCGCTCTCGCACACCCAAGAAACCCTCAATGGCGGAAGAAAAGAAAAACGATAGGATCGTCTGCTCCATCGTTTTTCTT
>JASDQU010754702.1:54512-73087 GCA_032191745.1 Picea mariana
CATAATTAGTCATTATCCAGTCTCCTATATTTTAGGGGAGAATATTCCACCTGGAGAATATTCTCTTTCAGTTGACACTTCAGTTTGACTAGTTGAGTTGAGTTTATATGTTGCATTTGTTTTGTCACCATGCAACATTGGGATCATCACCAACTCACTACTCTTTGTTCAGTCATTTAACTGAAGACTAGTTGACTAGTTAACTCAGCTAAGTGGCAGTTCACTCTCGTAACTGCCTGAGAGACTAGACTAGGTGGCAATTTACTCTTGTAACTGTTGGTGTGTGTCCAGATCAATCTATACCACCACTATGGCTCATTAGTTACTCATTTATTCTATATCTATTGTAAATTATTCACTCTTTGAGTGTGGAATACGGTTAATGAGAATTCTTCCATTCTTTCTATCTTGCTTCTTCTTTCTCAATTTCTCTCTGCAAATGTGTGTAGTATTTTATAGCTAGATCTATTCTATGCAGATTCAATACATTTACAGACTCGATGTGAGAAAGACATGTAGAGAAAAGAAAAAAGTGTGTTTTTTTCGATAGTTATGTATGTGGGTAGGAGGAGATAAAGAGTGGTACCTAAAGTGGAGATCAGTGGCGCAGTGAAGATCATGTAGATGCAACACATAACATAAAAGATATAAGGGAAGCTGAATAACAAGGTGTTGTGCCCAGGAGGAAAAATAACTGAGCATAGAAGTAGAAAGATGCAGAAGTGGAACAGGGTATAGAAGTTGAAGAAGGCAGAGGATACATGGAGCTGTAACAGACCATATCAGAGACAAAGCAAGTAAGTAAAGTTTTTGTAAGATTCAATCATGGTGGTAGAATGGTGCTAGGGAGGATTGCAGTCCTCTAAATTCTAGTTGGTGCTAGAAGATATTTTGGGAGTTGGTGCTTCCATCTAGTGGGTGCTAGAGAAACCTGGGAGTTGGTGCTTCCATCTAGTCGGTGCTAGATAAATCTGAGAGTTGGTGCTCTCTGCAAGTTGTATCTTTCTATCAGAGGTTTTAGCCTCATATTTGAGTTGGAGCTCTAAGATTGTGATGTACATGAAATTTGGAGCTTGATTGACATCCTAAGAAGAAGAGGTTTTCACCCTTATGGGTTTCCTCATGAAAATCAATGTCTCTGTGTATTCTGTGTGATTGATCAAATATTGTATATCTATGTTTGATAAGTTATCAGCAACACATTAATTAATAATCTAAAAGGAATCGAAAAATAATAGGAAAATTTTCAATCTTATATACATAACTAATTCACCCCCCCATCTTAGTTATATTTCCAACAACTTAAGCTTGAGTACATGATTTTTGCATAGTGCCCTTCCATATCTCTGTCAACAGCTCTGATTCTCCATTGGAGTCTTTGAATCACATTTGAAGCCTGATTGGTGTTGCCATGAAAAATTTAGCTCTGGATTCTTCTGCCATTGGAATCACCTTCAACTAATTTTCTTATGTGTGGAGTCGCCAGAGAAGAAATACAACCAATATGTGCCTAAGTGTCTTCTTCTCTCAGACCTCATAACTCAACCATGTTGTTCTTTCCCAGGGAAAATTTTCAATTTCCTCCCTGGCAACGACGCCAAAATGTTAACACTCTGTAAACTTTGTTTGGCTAAAAAATGGATGATAGAGGAAACCTACAAACCAACTTTGAGACCCAAAACTAGCCTTTCGTACTTGGAGAGGGCTCTCTTGGGAGACACTGTCTCAACGTGGGATATGTCTTTAAGTTGTTGGCTAGATTTAATACCTTTGAATGATAAATTTTGGTTTCATTGGTGAAAGAAAGTCAGACCTCGGGCTATGGAGTCAATTAGAGAAAACGATAGAAACAAATGACTCAGTGACTAAACTTGAGAGGATCAAGAGTAAGCGAGAAACAATATTCAGTGTAAAATCGTTGGGTGTGGTGAGAGAGAAAAACACATAAAGCAACTCGGAGCACCATTAAGGATGAATTTGAAGTTAACTTAGAGGAAAGATAATTTTTCTAAATGGTGTGAATCCCAGGGCGCTGTGTAGTGAATCCCAGGTTCAAAAATACATTCCTATTCAGACAGAAATAGATATGAATAAAGAGCACAGGAATTACGTACGCAAAGAGAGAAAAAAATACATCCAACTGCTACAATTAGAATCTTTTTATCAAAGCTTCAAGATTTTTGCATTAAATTTCGATCGAGCTCAAACTACATTCAATAGTCACTGTCTACACTAATTTTCCAACCAACCTCTTTTACATGAAAATGATCCCCATCTATAGAAAAATAATGTCACCCTTGGCTGCTAGGGTCAAACTACTCCCTCCTAGAATCATGGATCTGTTTTCTTTGAAAGAGAACAATAACTTCAATGGATTTACTAAAAATAGAAAACCCGACTTTGCCAAATCGTAATCGTAACTAAAATATTCTTTACAATCATTGATCATGATCAAAATTTGACCATATGGTTGTGATAAGTTATCATGTGCATTTTTGGACACTCTGTCACCCCTGCACAACAAGTCTTCTACGCAACAGTAACCTACAACATAAAACGTAGCGGATTGTGCAGGAAACTAGGAAAATAGGCGTTACAGATTACATCATATATCACTAATAAAAAACTAATTTTCGAAACTGAGAGAGTTTTTTATATTTAATCTCATCATAAATAAAACTCTCTTTGTTTCTTGAAATTCATCTCCAGCTGGCCAGAATACGTGTCGCAAAAACATGTCTCGGACAGGAAATCATGAAAATTGAAAAATAGGTCTCAAAGATTCCTTCGAATATCCCAAAATATGAAACTTTTTTCAAAAATGAGAGAGTTTTTTATTATCTGGTTTGTTCTCAACAAACACCTCTTAGGGATTTTCAAAATTCCTCTCCAGTTGGTGATAAAGTAATATTGAAGTTGACCACTAAACGAGTCATTTGCGTAGCGCGACCTATAGCATGTGCATAGGAAAATCCTCTGTGCGAAAGCATCCTTTGCAGGACATAATCCTTTGCGTGAAAAAATCCACTGCATGATGACATCCTCTGTGTGACAACATCCTATGCACGACAACATACATTGCACGAAAAAATTCACTGCGCAATGGAATCCTATGCGCGACAACATCCTATGCACGACAACATCCACTGCACGTCGAAATCCACTGTTCGATGACATCCACTACGTGACAAAATCCACTATGTGACGAAATCCACTGCATGATGAAATCCTCTGTGTGACAACATCCTATGTGTGACAACATCCCATGCGCAATGAAATGCACTGCACGAGGAAATCCACTGCGTGACAGAATCCTTTGCACACATAGAAAATTTTGCAGTGCACAGTTGCAAATGGAAATAGAAATAATAAATGATGAAAATCATGGTGCTAACGCAGTCATTTGAGGGTTTTAATATGGAATTCGCCCAAGATTTTGCCAAGAATTTTGACAGCACTAGAGCTAAAATGGGTGACCTGTAGCTACAATTTAATGAAGAATCAATATCAGAGGCTACAGGTCTGTCGCAGGAAGGAGACCACTGGTTCAAAAACCTAAAAATTGAAGGTATCCCATGGCATCTACTGATGGTATCCAAATATTCATGCTATAATGTTAAAGGTAGAAGATAGATGGCAAGGTTTCCTTGTTAGGAATGGTTTTGTTTCTTTGACACTCTCTGCAAAGTTTTCGAGTAGAAATACAAGTCTCAAAGGACCCTGCATTACCTCCCGATACTCCTATTGATTATCGTCAATCAATCAAGGTCACCTCCAGGAAGCACAAATTCATTCCAAATAATTCCTTGGAGGAAGTTCAGATTCATCTAAGGGATAAGGTATTGTTGTCCCTTGACCAAGTTTAGAAGATCCTTGGTCACTTTTGACCCCTTTTTGGGACTTCGATAGGCTATCGAAGGCGGAGCGCAAGTTGAAGTGGAGATTGCAGGATCTCGACCCCCTTTTAGGGATTTTTGGGTTTTGGGCTTATGTAACAGGTATGGGATGTCGACCCATGGGTTTACCCACGTTTGGGCCCATTTTGTAATGTATAAATAGATATATAGGCAATGTAGGAAGATGCCAATGTGCTAAGTGTGAATAGTTGTGGATGCTTTGTGCATGATATGTGTTAAGAACTTGCAGAGATAAGTGCAAGTGATTGTAAGAAGCTTGTGTATAGATAGTAAGAAGGCTTTGTGCTTAAACCTAGCTTGGGGAAGGAGGATCTGGCAAGGTGTGCGCATATCTCATGTCCTATGCCGAGTGGGTTTTGAGGTTTTGTGCATGTAAGGAGATTGACAAAATATAATAAAGAATATGAAGAGTTGGTGGATGTAGCCCCACACTGGGGTGAACAACGTATATCATGTGTTATGGTTTCTTTATGCATTATGTTGTATGTTAGTGATGTGATTTATGCTTAGTGCTGATATCTTTATGTATGATGCATCTGATCTAATAACTTAGTGCTTGGTAAGGTGAATGAATGTTATATCTAATCTATCTCTCCATGCTAAGTGATTAAATGTGTTAGATCTTGTTGAATAATGCGTTTCTCTTTAATTAGGGTTTGGATCTGCGATGTGAATAAGGGTTAAATACTAATGAATGTTGACTGCTAAGTGATTTTTTAGAGTATTGTAATCACATATATGTGTCCCAGCTAAGGTTGCAGACACTGGAGTCCTGCAACCACTCTGCCTCTACCTCGGGTGAGACTTCATCTGCTTCGCAGCTGTTGCTGAAAGGGCCGGTAGTTAGGTTTTTTTTTGTGCGTTGTTGAAGTGTTGAACCCTGGGTCTACCCCTGTGCCAACAAATGGTTTCATTGCCAAGACCTGAAACTATGATTGCTGGGAACTGAGGAAAAGAAAGAAAGCTCTGTGTGTAGATCTGTTTCTTTAAGTGTGTAGTATTCTATTTGACTTGCAAATATTTGTGCTAATAAAGGAATCAGATATGAAGAAAAAGAGGTAAGATTCGTGAATTTTTTTGTCAAAGAGAGGTAAGATATGGACGATTTGTGCTCTAAGAAAGGTAAGATAAGTGAAAATATTTATTTCGAAAGAATGGATCTAGGTACGTTTAATAGATTTGATCCTAATCTAAAAACTAGGGTACAACTAGAAGCAATAAGGTTTTATATGAGTAGATCTGATAGAAATAATGAAATATATGTTATTCCTATGCATAGAAAGAATGTTTGGACTAAAATTGGATGCAAGATCCTAGGAAGAATTTTCTGCAGGTTAGCTACCATGATCCTAGCGCGCAGTACAAGAAAGGTTGGGGATCATTTAAGAGAAAGAGAGGATTAAATCTTTGTTACAGTTGCAGAAGACCATGAGACCTTACTAAGGAATGCCCTGGTAGAAGACCTAGTTGTCTTTGTTGTAAATCTATGGACCATGAAGTTTTCGATTTCCCTAGAATGATTGCTAAGGTTGAAAGAATGAATATGAGACAAGAAAACCCTGAGGAAGACCTACAAATTGAGACCATGGACAAACCCCAGAAAGAATCAGAGACTATATTACTACAAATGAAAGAAACCTTGAATGACCACAGAGATATCAACTTATCAGAGATCTTCAAAGAGAAAGACTTCATAGAAACAAGAATAGGAGACTTTGACATAGACTGTGTTCTAGATGAGGAAACACAAGTGAATATCATGACAGAAAGAACCTGGGAAATTTTGGGAAAGCCTCCTATGATTCCTTCATTGGGAGGAATAGGACTATTTCGAGGAAAGCTGATAACCCTTTGTGGAAGACTTACCCAGACATCTATGAGTGGTCATTGCACTTCGACATAAGAAGAATTTGAGATCATTAATATTGTTGAGAACAACACCCCATTTTCTATACTACTAGGAAAAACTTGGATTGAGAAAGATCAAACCTGAATAAAAGAGGAGGAAGCTCTAGAATAGAAAAATCAAGAACTAAGAGAATTCATGGCTTAGAAAATAACACACTTACTGTAAGAAAAAGAAAACCAGTCGAAGCTACTGAGGACCAAAAATATGGATGTCAAAGTTGAAAGAACACAAGAATACTTGAAACATCTATCTAACAGGAGAGTAGAACACCTACCCCAGACAAATAAGAAGTATTTCCCTTGAACCTTAGTAAATACCACCAACAACACGAAGTTACTATGCCAAGAGGAGATAAGAATTAGAATGGAAAGAGGAATACTGAGACACAGATCATAGGGAAGAAGGCTAGAGAGCTCAACAAGAAGAAAACAAATTTGGAGAAATTACAGGAAGTTCCAGAGAATACTTCGCAGAAGGAAGGTTTCCAGAATTTGAACCTTGCCGGAATATCAGAGCAGCTCAGATTGGCACTTCTCCATGGCGGAGCGATATAACCGTTGGAGGCATTATAACCATTAGATTGATGTTCCTAAATGGTTAGAACAACAATTACGATCAGAAAGCTTGCCATGGGACCATTGGGACTGTGCCGTAACAAACATAATTGCATTGATGAAGGCTTCTTGTCCGTTGGAGGGATCCTTTACATCGTTGTCTACTTATTCCATCGACTGTTTCACCGAGAACACTTTCATGAATTGTATCCAAGATAACTCATTATTTATGCATTGTGTTTACTGAGACTTCGCCACCTATTCCATTGCATTGAGATTTTTTTAATCAACCCTAGTTTTTTGATCTTGAGCGTGCATGTCGGATGAACTCAACACCGTAGAAAATTCTGTCAAAGAAGTTCTAATCGAACTTACGGCTAAGAAGGTGATGTCTGTAGAAATTCAAGATTCATCGATGAGAGGAGTGCAAGCATCCCTATCGACTTCTTGTGGTTCCTAACCATCCCGAGCTACGACCGAGAAAAGAACCAAGCATTGAGATGACTTGGCAAATGTGAAGTTAATCGCATCCATCCTGCTAGACTACATCCCGCCTCTAGCCGGCGCGGTGAATCATGACAGTTTTCCTAGGGACTTCGACTACACCTTGGTTACTGCATACCTCCCAAAGGGGATACGCACAGGAAAACCACAACTGGATAAGACCATGACATTAAAGATCAACAACTTCAACTTGGGAGACCACAAGAACTTTAGCATGCTCTCCCCTCACAGGTATTTGACTAGGATGAAGGGGAAGAAGTCAAGGATAATCCACCAACCATGGACTATGTACCTCATGCAGTCCACCTTCTTGAACGTAATAAAGATACCCCATTTTGGAAGGCACCAAGAGGTTAATGCGTGCGTTAAGCTCCTGCTGTCGAGATTCCATGGCAGTTATTTGTGGCTAGACAAATGCATCACCGTCGATCCGATGATGATCCATCGAATCACCAGATTGAGCATGTAGGGACCAGACCCGCAAGACTTTTACACAGGAAATCCTCCAGACCGCACCCTAGCACATAAGATTAAAGATACCTACAATGATGTGAAGAAGGGGAAGCGAGGCTACAAGGTAGCCTCCATCTAGAATGGTGCATTGCACCTCTCTTGCCATTTTATTGCTGGTGTTGGACCTTGACCAAGTTTTGAGGATCCTTGGTCATGTTTGACCTATTTTGGGACTTCGACAGGCTATCGAAGGCGGAGCGCAATTCGAAGTGGAAGATCATGGGATCTCTGCCCCTTTTTAGGAAACTTTCAGGTTTTTTGCTTATGTAATAGGTATAGGGATGTCAACCCATGGGTTTACCCATGTTTTGGCCCTTTTGAATGTATAAATAGATGTCTAGGAAATGTAATAAAGAGACCGGGGCCTAGAAGAGCCAAGTTGTAAGTTGTGCTAAGTGCACCTGATAGTTGTAAATGATTTGTGCATACTGTGTGAGGTTTGCAAGGCTAAGTGCAAGTGACTGTGTAAAGGCTTTGTGCTATGTTATAACCCTATAATTTATAGGATCAACTGCTGATTGTAGTTTTGTTCCTTTAGTGTTTTTGACTTGCAGATAATATTGTATTCTGCAAGAAAAATGAAAAAGAAAAGAATAAAGAATAGAAAAGAAAAAATAAAAAAGAAATAAAAATGAGAAAGATAAAAGAGGGCATAAAAGAAAATGGATAAATCCCCATGAAATGATAATGAATTGATCCATACAGTTTAAACATGTCCAGGTCTTTTAAATTTAAGTATTTAGGATTAGTGAATAAGCTTGGCTATACTGTTTAATCTTAGCTAATTAAATTAGGTTAGCTAGTGAATAAATTTGACCAAACAGTCTAATATTGGTCAAATAGCCCCAAGGTAGAGTATTTTCTTAGCCCAACAGTCTAAGCTGGGCTAAAGGTGCAAATGAGTAGGTTAGGACATAGGTTAGTTAGTTTCTCTTCAATAAAATATGTAATATGATCGATGAAAAATGCATGATCTTGATGGTGAAATGTTTTTTTAACCCCATGGTGACAAAAGCAAGGGAAGCAATGCACAAAACCCATAAAAAGGTCATTAAGCCTAATTTTTTCCTCATATACTGAAATTGCGCCCCAGAGATTAAAGATCGGGCCTAGATCTACGACTAAGCTTTTGGCGTCCATATCTATGGCTCGGATGAGTTTTCAGACCCCCCTGACTATTCTACCTTTAACGTCGAGGGGGGGGGGAGTCTGAAAAAGTGATTAAAGTGCGCTCTCAGATCTACGGTTATCCCACCAACACGTAAATGGATGGTCCACAAGAGATTTTGGACCCCCCCAACCGTTCTACTTTTAATGGTGGGGAGGGGGGTTTCGACATGATCGTTAAATAATGCATTTGGAAAAATGACTGATCTAGATTTGTTCAGATCAATGGTCAGCAAGAGATCCCAGACCCCCCCAACCTTTCTACCTTTAACGGCGGGGGGAGGGGTCCAGAATGAAGCAGTGTCCAGGGGGGCCCCATCCCTACGTGGCATCATCTCATTACATCTTACCTCCCCACTCCAAACATTTACCGCTTACCACTTTTCCAACTCATCACCATCATCTAGAGATGTCACACCCCAAAACCACCCCTTGCAAGTCCCATTTCATGACCCCGTCAACATGTCCCCTCCATCTAACCATTATGGGTCATATCTTTTTCGTTTATTTCCCAATCAACATTCTGCATGTCGCCTGGGTACACACATCAGATGTCCTTCACTTTGCCCCCTCATGCTCTAAAGGACCCATTGGCCATTTATTACTGGCCACATACCCGTTGTTCACCTGACCTGTCCTTTTTTTTCCCAATAGATACCTGTTCACTAAATTCCAACCCCATTTTGGTCATTCGCATTCCACCCACACTCCTTTCATATCAGAGACTCATTTTCCTTCGCCTCTGCAACATCTCATCTAGCCATATCGTTTTCCTACTAACATATGTTCAGTGTGCAGGTACCGGTGGAAATCAATGGCGCCCAAAAGTAAAAAGTCAAATGTGGAGGAAAATCCATTTCTCCCACCTCCTGTCGACCTCGACCGGATCCCATTAGCAGACAAAGACTATTTAATCTCAGAAACCAAGTCCTAATTTGACTTCGTCGATCTACAGTCATGGTTTAAAAACACCTTCATTGATCAGAGCGATGAAATTGGGCTCTGGGAGTCAATTTTCCCTCTGTATCTTTTCCCCCAAGCCCATCATTTTCCTGAATTCGCCCTCAAATGCCAAGCGCACTACCTCCCTGATTAGAGAGCCATAATATCTTCGTCTAGAGAAACCTTTTTCATTATTACACCTGAGGCCATCGATCAAATGATGCAGGTACCCAGAGCCGAACCCCGTTCTCCCCTCACAATTGAAATTCTGATAGAAATGTATCAGAACCCATATTTTCCCCAAAGAGCACAAATCTTTGAGCTTTTCATCCCACAAGATGCCCAATTTGCTAAGAAGAATCCTCCTTATCATTCCTCCATATTTTATGAAAAGGGAAATCAGATTATCTCAACACTGTGTTGTTTGCTTGGTTACTTCTCAGACGAATGGGTGAATGAACCTATCCTAGGTTTCTTGTCCATTTTCTATGAAGAGAAGGTTGCCACCCAGTTTGATTACAACGGTTTTTTGGCCGAAAACCTGCACGAGCAACTGGAAAATTTCCCTACAGAAGGCATGTTCCGGTATTCTTCAATACTGGCCTACATGTTTTTGTTCTATCAAGCAGACAAATTTTCCTTTCTCATGCAGAAAATGGACAAGGATGAAAAACTACAAGCAATAAATTTATGGATGTCGCTGCTCAGAAGAAACTCCACTGAGTTTCGTTTCAAACAATTCATCGAGTTGTTTCATCACCCAGTGGTAAGGATGCTCAGTGGAAGACCAAAACTGAGGATAAATGAGGAGATCCAAAGAGTTCTGCACCTTTCGGATCTTGCAAAGCCCGGGGGCTGGTTCCTATATCAGAATCACACAGAGATCAGAGTGTATGGGTGTGAACTAGCTCCATACAAATTGCCCAAGTATGTGCTTTTTTGAATATTTTCACTGGAGTATATTCGTCAGATGATAAACTCATATGACATTCATTTTGTGTCTCTGAAGAAAAAGCAATAGATGAGGATTAAAGGGAAAATAGGTTCGTTTATCTGCAACAGTCAAGCTGTTGGGGAAGAGGCAGATAAACTATTAAAGGAAATGAAATTCAGCAGTAGTTTCATTTGGTGTTATGATCCAAGTGGGATCATTGTAGAGATGAGATCCAAAAACAAAATTTCACCTTATGCTCACACCCTCAAACCAAAAATTGAAAAGTATGTGAACCAGACAGAGTGGGAGGCAAATACTCTGGTAGATACTGAACAACATGAATCTCCTTCAGTCTTTATTTCACAAACTACCACTCTACAGGTACCAAAGGAAAAAAGGCCAAGAAAGTATGCCTCTCCTTTAGTCACTGAGGTATCAACATAAGATTTTCAGGTATACAACAAAAGACCCAAAACCACTCATGCTACTCACATGTCTGGTGAGGAAGAGCAGTACTCTGCCAAAGTGATTAAGGGAAAACATCAAGTGGTGTCCACTTCTTATTCAAAGAAGCATACGGATAGAGCTTTGACCACCCAAACTCCACAAGGATATGTACCTTTGAACATTTTCGAAAAATATGACATGATTAAAAAGAAGAACCAGATGCTGACCAACAACACTTACGCTCAGTTCTGGAAGCAAACCTCCACAACACAACACAAACTGTTGTCATCTTTTGACACAGAGAAAGGAAGAATGCATCTGGCATTTCTGCAAGCACATGTGTCTCAACCCAAAGATATCACTAACTTCAAAAGGTCAACTATTGTTTTTGACACCAAACAAGTCCATCCAGCTAACCAGATGGATTTGCACAGACAGACTGGAGAAATGGTTTTCTCCACATTGGCACATGCTTCCTCTACGGAAACAATATTATAGGTATCTCTAAACAATGTTCAGACCCAATTGAAGCTGGAAAAGATATCTTCTTTTTCAAAGGATAACAAAATAAAATCCTTAGAGGAGTTGGTGCTCAAGATTGGGTATGATCCCTTGAATGCAAAAGCAACAACGGAGATGTTAAAGAAAAAGAACGCTAACATTGCATCTCTGAGAAAGAAGCTGAAATTTCCACCAACAAAGGCTTCACAAGCTAAAGAAATAGTTGAGACAGAAGACGAGAAAGATGAATTGTTGAAACTAATCATGCAGCGGAACGCACAGATAAAGGAAATGGAAGCAGAATTGGAAAGGTCATTGAAAGAGAAGGAACAATCAGCCCTGATGGAAGTCATTCCATTGAGTGAAGTTCCCCTTGTGGAAGTCAGTACAACAGTTGTGCCAACAACCACTATAGCAAAAATTCCATCGGCAACTCCATTGACAACACTGGAAAAAACTGTGGAGCTAGAAAAATCCATGGGGGAGATGACTCTGCAAGGAACATAGATCAATAGGCTGAAAATGGAGGTTGAAAGTCTCAAGGAACTCAAGTCTTCCTTCCAAACAATATACAACATTGAGAGACAAGTATCAGAGAAGCTCAAGCAGGAAATACAATAGCTTTAGAAACAAACAGTGTCAGGTAAGACATTAGCAGAGGCTAAGGAAAATATCTGGACAAATATCTCCAGCTCCATAAAAGAAATTTGGCCCATGGTGCAAATCATGTTCAAGCAACATGATCTGGTGCTGAAGAGTAGGCAGGCCATCAACAAGATAAGAGGAGAGCTGGGTGAAATTCCCTTGGCAGCTAATGAGATCATCAAGTTTCTGAATTCAAAAACCAAGGAAGAGCTTGAAAACCTGAAAGTTGAAGACAGAACAGAGACTATATTCGAAGTCAAAAGAGTACTGACCAAAAGAGGATTAATGTTGCAGTTGGAGGACAAATCTCAGAACATGGACATTGGATTTTAGAGGTTTTTTAACAAGCTTGAGGCCTTACAGAAAAAGGGCCTTCCTGGCTTATTTGTCCTAAATGATAAATTGATGACCTTATCCGATTATAAGCAAAAGATTGCCACCATGGCCAAAGAAAGTTCCAAGTTCTCAGAGATATAGGGCAGCATCACAGACAAAGCATTCTTAAAGACTTTGCATCGTGACCTCAACATACAACAGGAAATCAAGTACATTTTCCTCACCAAGATGACTTTTTCTAAGTATATCGAGATGGATGAAATCTACCGCCAGCTATTGAAAGTTACCATCCCTGGTACACAAAGATGGGGTGAGCTGTGCGAGTTGATTGAGTAAAGATAAAGGTCTCATCCAAGTCAGCATCCAGCTCAGTCAAAGTCATATGAATGACTCATCAACGACCTTCCCCAAAATCAACAAGAGAGATTCGACACATCATCATCAGTTCCTATATTTTTGTATCTTGTTATCTAGATAGTTAAAATTAGCATCTTCCACATCCTGATCATTGATGACAGGGTCGCTTGTAATTTTGATTATAAATACTTCAAACTTTGAAGTACTAGGGGTTGATCTTTACGCCCGAGCAACTGTAATTGCTGTAATTTTTATCAAGGGGTTATTCTAGTAATACAAATAGACGTTTCATAGGATTCCTGTGTGTTAACTGCTGGTGAAGTTTCCTCTATCTTCGTAAAAAGTTTTATTTCTTAGTTATTATGTTGTTTTTCTAATCTAATCTTTAAAAGAAGTTAAAGTTGCAGAATTTACCATCGCGTACTCTGTTCCTAATCTTTTATAGATTTAAATGTTTTCCTTATGATGTTATAAGGAATAAATTCTTAATTGCTTCTTTGTTTTAGCTGATGTCTCACCTTTTCAGCAGTCCATCATTTTATTTCTAAAAGAATCCAGCAGTTGCACTACCTTGGCCTGTAAAACGAATATCCTAAAAACTGTCCTTTGATCTCTTTTTTTATAAAATAGACCCCATATCCCAATAGAAGCATAAGTGACATTCAACCATTTTATTAAAAAAAAAAAACAAACAACTTGGTACTATTCTTTTTAACTAGCCTAAGATTTGAAAATCCAAACAAATCTAAAATCTTAAAGAGAGATTCCTCTCTGAAACTGGCAGGGCTAGATCCCAGTTTCGAAGTGGTTGGTTAAGGTTACCTCTTATAAATTTCTTCTGCCCATTTACAACCTCTGGGAATTTATAGAGTGCTAACATAATTGGTGACCATACTGGGGAATATGAACAGATTTCCAATCCTATGATTTCTTTTTTCTATACAAAAAAAACCTTATTTCTGAACAAGTCATAAAATCCAAATATATTAAGAGATAATGTTCAGAGGTTGTTAAAATTTATATATAATTAACTTAAGTTTTTCTTAAAAGAAAGATAAAATAAAAATTAGAATTCTGGCTCCCAAAAGGATTTTTACTAGATCTCATCCAGATCCAGAACCTACAACTGCAATAGACAATCCCGAGAAATTAATCAGAAAGAAAACCGTTACGGAAGGTTTAGGAAGTCACAGTCCCTTTCACAGATCTTCTTCCCTCCCAGAGAAACTAGTTTCCCTTCAGGATCTTGAGTTTGATATCCCTTTTGAACAAAGCCTTTTTAGAACAAAATATGATAGCTTTGTAAGTGAAATTGTGTTGGATCAAACTATCCTGCAACCTAAGACTCCTGAAATTCTCTCACCCAGAGCAGACGTTGATCAACGTTTTATCCAGGAATTTGATAAATTAGAATATTTGGTGGCAAATATTGATCAAGCCTTGGACAGAGCCCATTTCCAACAATCGATCGAACTTTCTTCCTTAACGATTGCTGCAGCCTCTATGAAACCTCAAACAATTCACTTTGCACCCACTAGCCCTTCATCCTCCACTGCATTTGTTAAATCCTCTCCAATCATACTTTTTACTGTTCAAGATCATCCACCAGCTATGGCAGCAAGATATGCTCCCTTGCTGTTGGATGCTCCTTTGCATGCCTTGCCTCAATATTATCAAACTAGACTCCCTTAGTATGATAATACTGGTTCTATTCATGCACAACAACATGTTGACAAAATGAATGATTATTTTGATCTGCAGGAAGTAGATGAAGCTGATGTACAAATGAGATTATTTGCACAAAGCCTAACTAGGGACATTAAAAAGTGGTTTAAATCCTTACATCTTGCTTCAATAGCAGATCTTGCTGCTTTTCATAGAAGTTTTCTGGATAGATGGGAGGTTAAGAAAAATCCACTCTAGATATTATCAGAATATGAGAACATCAAGAGGAATCAGGGAGAAACATTGCAGGATTACTGCACCAGGTTCAATAACCTTTACAATTCCATCCTAGCTGACATAAAACCCCCTCAAGGTTTAGCACTAATTAAGTTTCCAGATGTATTTGACGCTGATATGTCATATCAACTAAGGGAAAGAAATTCAGCTACTCTGGAAGACATGCAAAAAAGCGCAGTAAGTGTGGAGGATAACCTACTAGCTAGAAGGGCCAGACAGAGAACAGAGAGGAGGGTCACAATCAAAGAGGAACCTTCCACATCCTATTTAGATGCCAAATTGGAATCTTTAAGCAGAGTGATGGAGAGAATTATGGAGAGACTTACTATAGCTGAAAGAAATCCTCCCATGGATAACCAAGCTACTCCTCCAATTCGAAACCCAAACTTTAGAAGAAATCCGCCCCAGATCCGACAGAGAGATATTAGGGATCAAAGAGAATAGAGGGGGCTAGATCAGCAGATCAAACCACCCCTCCAGGAGAATTATGCAGATGATGGGGAGGAGGCACTCAAGGAATTCAATGAAACTCATATAAACCTCATGGGTATTCATGATGATGAATCCATTTTCCTCACCTAGGAAGAGCATGAGATTTTTCTTCTTTCACAAACAAAGGTAAATGAGGAAGCAGATGAAACAAAACAGGAGGCTTTTGAGATTTCTATTATGGAGGTACACAGGCAGTATAACATGAGGAGCAAGAGAGAAAATGACAACCCTCCAAAGAAGGGTAATGAAACAAAGAAAATAGTTGAAACCAAGAAGGCCTCAGAAACCCCCCCCAAGAAAGTCCTTGAGAGTAATAATGTTGAATCTTCTACACCAAGATCTCCAGAGATTCTACAAAGAGAAAATCAGACTGAAGTTTCATCAATCAATCAAACAAGCCAACCAAGGGCATCTGGCTATATAGTTCCAACAGATAAACCAAAAGTACAAACCTTAAGCAAAGTTTCCACTGCATTCAACCTTGAAGGGGAACTAGCTAAATTAAAAATTCTGATTCCCCTCTCCAAGTTAATGAACAAGAATGTTTACAGGTCGCAGGTGATTAAAGATTTAAGCATCGAACCTGAGATAGGTACTAAGGCTTTGAATGTTGGATCTGCAAATCATTCAGACACAATAAATATTGTTGATGATCGACTAGAGATCCTGTTTGGTCTTGAAGTAGATGGTCATACTGATAATGGGGCCGTCACACCTTTTTAACTCAGCCTAAATATCCACGACTCGATATTACATAACACTATGTTGGATTCAGGTGCCTCTCATAACCTGATGCCCAAGGAAGTGATGGAAAAGTTGGGACCCGAAGTCACCAGACCCTACAAGGATTTGCATTCTTTTGATTCCAGCAAGGTTAAATGTATAGGCCTAATCAAATACTTATGCATCACCCTAGCCCAAATTTCAGAAAAGAGTATGGTAATGGATATAGTAGTTGCAGACATTCCCCCAAAGATTGGCATGTTACTATCAAGGTCATGGGGAGATAAGATGAAAGGAAATCTACAACTAGACATGTCTTATGCCACTATTCCAATCTTTGGACAACAAAGAAGGCTGTACCAGGAAACTTTGATGAAATACATGGTCAATAGTCAAGAAAAACCTCATAATTACCCCCTGTACTCGGCAGAATCTGACCTGGATTCTTTCATCTTATACAATGACGGTGACCTGGAAGGACAAATTGCCCAGCTGGAAAGTGACACCACTGATCCAAAATAAAATAAATAAAGCATTGAGGCAAGAGAGGTCAAAACTGTGGAAAGTGAGGAACTGCCAGTAGAGTTTTGGAGCATGGACTTCGATGGTGCAGTGAGCAAAGAAAGAGCCGTAGCTGGAGTTTGGTTACATAATCACAGATCAATATATTCAAAGAGCCATTCCTACAAACTAAACTTCCAATGCACTAACAACATAGCTGAGTATGAAGCTTTGATGCTCGGACTGAAACTATTGAAGAAAGTTGGTGCCAAATAGATAATGGTAAGGGGTGATTCTGAATTGATTATCAAGCAATTTTGGATGCTCTTCAATGCTTTACTGAGATTGACTTGCAGGTAATGCCTAGGGGACAAAATATACTCGCAGATGGGCTGGATACATCAACAAATACCTGTAAAATCCCTTTTCGTCCCACTCGCAAGTACACAGTGGAGGTGAAGTGCAAACCAACCATTCCTGACAACATCAGATATTGGCAGGTATTTGGAAATGACGATCAGATCGAATATTTTCTACAATGTAAGAATGATTTCGAATGTACAAACATAGATTTAGAAAATGATGATGAATTTGTAAATAAATCTGTTTTTGAGAATGGTAGTGTAAATAAAATAGATGATGAAGAATTTAATGAAAATGAGGTAGATTCTGATATTCTGTAGTTGAAAAATAATGTGTTACCTAGAGGTTTAGTTCCGTTGGAAGACTTGTTTGATTTTAACGATGTAGCCAAAAAAATGAAAGTTGAAGCTAGTGGTAAAGAGGATGAAGAGTGCAACATAGGAATAGAAGAAAACCCCAAAATGATAAAACTGTCTAAATCTCTGCCACCAGAGAAAAAAAACAAATACATTGAAATTTTTAAGGAATATATAGATGTTTTTT
Organism: Picea mariana; assembly: GCA_032191745.1. Lineage (NCBI taxonomy): Eukaryota > Viridiplantae > Streptophyta > Pinopsida > Pinales > Pinaceae > Picea > Picea mariana. Next base: position 71,823 of record JASDQU010754702.1, read on the forward strand.
CTTGGGGCTATGAGGACTTAAAATCCTATGACACAAGTATCATACAACATTGGATTCCCATAAAAGAAGAACACAAACCTTTCAGGAAGAAACTTAGGAGAATCAATCCTAAGTTGCTTACCCTGATAGAAAAAGAAATAAAAAATATGTATGATGCAAAAATTATAGTTCCCTTGAGATTTTCCAAATGGGTTTCTAACCTAGTTCCTACCAGGAAGAAAACTGGTGAGATAAGACTTTGCATAGATTTCAGAAATCTGAACAAAGTCTCTCTTAAAGACAATTACCCATTGCCCAAAATGGATCATATTTTGCAAAAGGTAGTTGGGTATAGTAGGATTTATTTATTATACGGTTTCTTAGGTTACAACCAAGTCCTGGTTCACCCAGAAGATCAAGAGAAGACAACATTCACCACACCCTGGGGAACCTTCATGTATGTGAATATGCCTTTTCGCTTGATGAATGTTGGTGCCACTTTCCAAATGGAAATGGATATTGCTTTTGTGGATGAACTAGGAAGATTTATAGTCATACATCTGGATGATGTGACTGTATACTCCCAATTTGACAAAGAACATTTGTAGCATCTCAGACGTGTGTTTGAGAAATGTAGAAAATTCAGTATTTCATTGAATCCAAAGAAGTCTTTGTTCGGATTAGAGGAAGGCAAGTTACTGGGACACATAATCTCCAAGGATGGGATCAAAATCGATCCTAGTAGGATAGAAGCCATTCAAAAGGTGGAACACCCTAGGAACTTAAAAGAACTACAATCATTCATAGGAAAAATAAATTTCCCTAGAAGGTTCATACCCAACTTGGCTGAACTTCTTATGAACATCACTAACATGTTGAAAAAGGATGCAAAAATCAAATGGAACACTGAAGCCAAGCAGTATTTTGAATAGGTAAAGCATTCACTTACCCAAGCTCTAGTTCTGATCAACCCAGACTATTCCAAAGATTTTTATCTTTTCTCTTTTGCATCTGAGCAAACTATAGCAGTAGTATTGTTGCAGAAAAATAGTGAAGGGTACGAGCAACCCATATCATTTTTCAACAAAGCTTTAAGAGACGCTACGTTGAATTATAATATTATGGAGAAACAAGCCTTTGCTCTAGTAAAGGATATAAAGGATTTCAGAGTCTATATTCTCCATTCTCACGCAATTGCATATGTTCCAAACGCAGTGGTAAAAGATATCTTGACTCAGGATAATCCAGATGGTAGAAGAGGGAAATGGATTGCAGTCATTCTGTAA
>JASDQU010754702.1:76937-100250 GCA_032191745.1 Picea mariana
ATATAGAAACTCACCAATGGGCCCCCCACCCTTCATCAGTTTTCCGAGCAAATTATGCCCTACATGGGCCACCCATATTACACTGGGGCACCCGTTTCTGTATTTGTACATTTCTCCCCAATTATTCATTATTTATTGTACAAACACCTTTATTTCTAGTCGTTACATTACCTTTTTTTTGTCATCACCTTTGGTGACCTGCTTCCCTCTTTTTGGCCAACCGCAACCCATGTCACCCTTGGTTGGAGCAGTACCTATCATCTACCCTTGCCAGCATCGTCCATATCTTCAGAGTACCTCATAGGTCACTTACCTCTGCCCTCTGAATTTTTTCACCTTGTCCTACCTCTGGCACAACTTATCCCCGGTCTTGTCATCCCCCTGACACTCGACCTCATTGAACGGTTGCGGCCACCTTTTCTCTCACACATACTCCAACCAAGGGCAGTCTTGAGTCTTCCCACATCTTGACTTCATCCATGTACCTCTGCCACTTCCTCACCTCAGTAGATTTCATGAAGCCATTTTGCTTCTGGGAGTCATGTTCCCCTTTTTGTCGACATCAACAGAGTTTTCTAGAAGGGCGATAGTATCTTGATTCTCATTATCCACTCAATGAGAGATCTTGGATGGCACATGGTGAAACACCATTGCTCCCTACTATCATTGACCCCCATAACATTCGACGCCAACACTTTCTCATGTTACGGTGGGTCTTACTTTGTGACTACTGCAGTTATTTCATTCATTTGCCGAAGACCTTTGAACTTGGCTGGGCTATCAATGCCCACATCATCGCTACTACTTATTACCGCGATCACTGCCTACTATTCAGAGTATGTTCATTTGCAGAATTGTCTTCTTCCTTTATCACAACTTCTCTTGAGGGCGCTGCAGTTGTCTACACCAACACTTCAGTCATATTTTTTCAGAGTTACATGACACGAGCATGGGGCATGCCCACCTCGTTTGTACACAGTTTTCTATTTTTCACACCTCATGGAAGGTCGGGTCCTACCGGTTTCTTTTTCCCTCCAACGGATTGCTCTGGACAATCCCACTATTGCTCTATCTTACAACAACATTCTCAGTAGAAGAAACATTGATGGATTTCGGCTATGTGTATGCTCCTAACCTCATCCATCAGGGGGCATCTGTTATCACTGAAATTTCGTCTGCACATGATTACAAGAACTCAACATCGTCAAACAATGATGAAGTCATCCATGGACCTGAATTAATACCACAACATTCAAAAAAGGTCAAAAAATTATACAAAGTAATGAAAAATTGAAGAGCGCTATGCAGACATTGAGCGCGTGTGCATGCGCGGAATAGGAATGTAGAAATCGCGCACAGGCGCATGATGCGTGACTGTTATCGCAAAAAGCCACACACCTGCTAAACGACGCATTTATGAGAGTGGTCAGCCTCCCACCCACTTATGGTTCAACTCCCAAGCCAATTTGACCCTCAAATCTGGACTGGATCCGACTGGTGGGCTGGTCAAAGACCTAGGAATGCCCTAATTGGCCTCTCTTCACACTACAAAGTAGTTAAACAATAACCCAAAGAAATGCTATAAAAAACCATGGATACACCTCATTTTTTCAAGGAATTCAAAGTAATGTTATGCTGCCTCTATTGTCTTGAGGACTCCATCCTTGTCAAGAGCATATTGGCACCATTACATTGGACAATCCACCTCACCCATTGAGTGGATTTGTAAAGAGTTCTTTCATCATCATTTTCCATTTTTCTTTGTTGTAAGAAGAGCTAGCTAGTGGGGGTCCAAGAGCCCTCCCTTGGAGGAAGAAGGGACTCATAGTCCCCTTTCTTCTTGGGGCTTTGTTTCACTAATAGATCAACCTCAAACATTGGTGACATGGGTCTTATGTTTCTTTTTGTTTCTATGTCCCTATGCTCATGAATTTAGTTTTTATTGCATCTCTTAGTTTTATTCTTAATTGTAGTTTTTATTTTCTTTCCCTAACTCTTTTCCTTGCAGCTGTCCTGCTCAGCAGACCCAACTGAGCTTGCAAGAACCTCTATTTTGCTCACCAAGGTGACGAAAGAGGCGCAAAAAAGGGCAATGGATATTGCTTTTGTGGACGAACTAGGAAGATTTATAGTCATATATCTGGATGATGTGACTGTATACTCCCAATCTGACGAAGAACATTTGCAACATCTCAGACGTGTGTTTGAGAAATGTAGAAAATTCTGGATTTCATTGAATCCAAAGATGTATTTGTTCGGATTAGAGGAAGGCAAGTTACTGGGACACATAATCTCCAAGGATAAGATCAAAATCAATCCCAGTAGGATACAAGCCATTCAGAAGGTGGAACACCCTAGGAACTTAAAAGAACTGCAATCATTCATAGGAAAAATAAATTTCCTTAGAAGGGTCATACCCAACTTGGCTGAACTTCTTATGAACATCACTAATATGTCGAAAAAGGATGCAAAAATCAAATGGAACACTGAAGCCAAGAAGTCATTTGAACAGGTAAAGAATGCACTTACCCAAGCTCTAGTTCTGATCAACCCAGACTATTCCAAAGATTTTTATATTTTCTCTTTTGCATCTAAGCACACTATAGCAGTAGTATTGTTGCATAAAAATAGTGAAGGGTATGAGCAACCCATAACATTTTTCAGCAAAGCTTTAAGAGATGCTGCGTTGAATTATAATATTATGGAGAAACAATCCTTTGCTCTGGTTAAGGATATAAAGGATTTCAGAGTCCATTCTCACACAATTGCATACGTTCCAAATGCAGTGGTAAAAGATATCCCGAATCAAGATAATCCAGATGGTAGAAGAGGGAAATGGATTGCAGTCATTCTGGAATATGACATTGAAATAAAGCCTACTAAATTGATCAAAGGATAGGGTTTGGCCAAACTAATGGCAGAATCAAATTGTAATGCTCTAGATATCAATTTCTTGGCTGCAGTTGATGAATAGGAGGAGAAGGTGACTCCAAAGGTAAAAGAGGTATTCTTAAACTCTCCTTGATATGTAGACCTCATTTTTGTACTTCACAACTTACAAGCTCCTCCTGGTTTAACTAAGACCAAAGCCAGATTTATCAAACTGAAAGCATTAAAATTTTGTATTCTAGAAGCTAATCTTTATTGGAAATATCCTAGTGGTATTTTGCTTAATATCCCATTGAAAGACGAAGCTGACAAAGTTCTGCAGGAGTTCCATGCAGGAGATTGTGGAGGACATCTGATTTGGAAGAACACAACCAACAAAATCTTAAGAGATGGTTTCTATTGGCCAACAATAGTGTTTGAACTTTATTGGAGAAATACACCCATCCTCCTCAGGCCAACACAAGTGGATCCTCACAACTACATACTATTTCACCAAATGGATCGAGGCTGTAGCATGCAGGAAATCTACTGACTCTGTTATCATAAAATTTTTAGAAACTAATATCTTATCTCGTTTTGGGTGCCCCAGGAAAATTATAGCTGACAATGCAACGACTTTCAGATCCAAAAAACTCATAGATTTTTGTAGCCAATACCACATTACGTTGGGGAATTCCACAACTTATTACCCTCAGGGAAATGGGCTAGCTGAGTCCTCAAACAAAAGTCTGGTGAATATCCTCAAGAAAAAATTACAAGAAAACAAGAATTCCTGGCATAACAAATTGGTTTTTGCACTATGGGCAGATAGACTGAGTAATAAAAGATCAATTGGTATGTCGCCATATCAACTGGTATATGGCACTGAGGCAATTTTTCCTCCTTCTTTGGGAGTTCCATTTATGAAATTATTGCAGGAATCTTAGGCAGAGCCTAATGATATTCAAAGAAGAATAAATCAAATGATTCAGTTACAGAAATCCAGAGAAGAAGTGTACAACATAACTCAAGTGATCCAAGAAAATATAAAAAAGATTTATGACAAGAGAACCAAAGAGGATAACTTTGAATTGGGTGATCTAGTTTTGAAATGGGACTCCAGAAGTGAAGACAAATATAAACATGGAAATTTCGATAGCTTGTGGAAGGGTCCTTACACCATTCAGGCCTATAGAGGAAATAATGCTTTCCTGCTTAATAATAATGATGGATCAGACTTGCCAGTGGGACCTGTAAATGGTAGGATGCTGAAGCATTATCTTCCGCCTCAATAGAGAGATCACCATTCCTTTTCCATTGCACATATCATTTATTTTACAGGCAGTTTGTCTGTAGGTGATTTTGTTCAAGTGTTTGAAGCCCATAGAGAAGGCCCTAAGACACCGAATAATGTCATCAAAATTTTCAAAATAAAGCAAGTCAGATAGCAGAAAAAGCTCTAGAGGAAATTTTTCAAGACAAAAAGGAACATGATTCTTGGCACCTCACAAGGAGGGTACCATCCCCAGGTGGAGCCACTGTTATAACCCTATAATTTATAGGATGAACTGCTGATTGTAATTTTGTTCCTTTAGTGTTTTTGACGGGAAGATAATATTGCATTCTGCAAGGAAAAATAAAAGAAAAGAAAAAAGAAAAGAAAAGAAAAAAGAAAAAAGAAATAAAAATGAGAAAAATAAAAGAGGAAATAAAAGAAAATGGATAAAGCCCCATGAAATGATAATGACTTGATCCATACAGTTTAAACATGGCCAAGTCTTTTAAATTTAAGTATTTAGGATTAGTGAATAAGCTTGGCTATACTGTTTAATCTTAGCCAAGTAAATTAGGTTAGCTAGTGAATAAATTTGACCAAACAGTCTAATCTTGGTCAAATATCCCCAAGGTAGAGTATTTTCTTATCCCAACAGTCTAAGCTGGGCTAAAGGTGCAAATGAGTAGGTTAGGACATAGGTTAGTTAGTTTCTCTTCAATAAAATATGTAAGATGATCGATGAAAAATGCATGATCTTGATGGTGAAATGATTTTCTAACCCCATGGTGACAAAAGCAACGGAAGCAGCGCACAAAACCCATAAAAATGTCATTAAGCCTAAGTTTTGCCTCATATACTGCAATTGCGCCCCTAAGATTAAAGATCGAGCCTAGATATACAACTAAGCTTTTGGTGCCCAGATATATAGCTCAGATCTACGGTTATCCCGCCAACACGCAAATGGACGGTCCACATGAGATTCCGGACCCCCCCGACCGTTCTACTTTTAATGGTGGGGGGGGGGATCTGACATGATGGTTAAAGAATGCATTTGGAACAACAACTGATCTAAATTTGTTCAGATCAATGGTCAATAAGAGATCCTGGACCCCCCCAACCTTTCTACCTTTAACGATGGGGGGGTCCGGAATGAAGCAGTTTCCAGGCGAGCCCCATCCCTACGTGGCATCATCTCATTGCATCTTACCTCCCCACTCCAAAAATTTACCACTTACCATTTTTCCAACTCACCACTGTCATCTAGAGATGACACACCCCAAAACCATCCCTTGCAAGTCCCATTTCATGACCTCGTCAACATGTCCCCTCCATCTAACTGTTATGGGTCATATCTTTTTTGTTTATTTCCCAATCACCATTCTGCATGTCAACCAGGTACACATGTTAGATGTCCTTCACCTTGCCCCCTCATGCTCTAAAGGACCCATTGGCCATTTATTACTGGCCACATACCTGTTGTTCACCTGAACTATCATTTTTTTGCCCAATGGATACGCATTCACTAAATTCCAACCCCGTTTCGGTCATTCGCATTCCACTCACACTCCTTGCATATCAAAGACTCATTTTCCTTCACCTCTGTAACATCTCATCCATCCATATTTTTCGCCTACTAACCTGTGTTTAGTGTACAGGTACCGGTGAAATCAATGGTGCCCAAAAGTAAAAAGTCAAATGTGGAGGAAAATCCATTTCTCCCACCTTCTGTCGATCTTGACTGGATCCCATTAGCTGACAAAGACTATTTAATCTCAGAAACCAGGTCCGAATTCGAATTCGCTGAGCTACAATTGTGGTTTAAAGACACCTTCATTGATCAAAGCGATGAAATTGGGCTCTGGGAGTCAAGTTTCTCTCTGTATAGTTTTCCCCAAGTCCATCATTTTTCCGAATTTGCCCTCAAATGCCAAGGGCACTACCTCCCTGATAATAGAGCCATAGTATCTTCGTCTGGAGAAACCTTTTTCCTTATTACACCCGAGGCCATCGATCAAATTATGCAGGTACCCAGAGCCGAACCCCGTTCTCCCCTCACAATTGAAATTCTGAAAGAAATGTATCAGAACCTATCTTTTCCCCAAAGAGCACAAATCTTTGATCTTTTTCTCCCACAAGATGCCCAATTTCCTAAGAATAATCCTCCTTATCATTAATCCATATTTTCCGAAAAGGGTTATCATATTATCTCAACATTGTGTTGTTTTCTTGGTTACTTCTCAGACGAATGGGTGAATGAACCTATCCTAGGTTTCCTGTCCATTTTCTCTGCTGAAGAGAAAGTTGCCACCCAGTTTGATTACAACGGTTTTTTGGTCGAAAACCTGCATGAGCAACTGGAAAATTTCCCTACAGAAGGCATGTTCCAGTATTCTTCAATATTGGTCTACATGTTTATGTTCTATCAAGTAGACAAATTTTCCTTTCTCATGCAAAAAATGGACAAGGACGGAAAATCGCAAGCAATAACTTTATGGACGTTGTTGCTCAGAAGAAACTCCACTAAGTTTTGTTTCAAACAACTCATCGAGTTGTTTTATCACCCAGTGGTAAGCATGCTCAGTGGAAGACCATAACTGAGGATAAACAAGGAGATCCAAAGAGTTCTGCACCTTTTGGATCTCGCAAAGACCGAGGATTGGTTCCTATATCACAATCACACATAGATCAAAGTGTATGGGTGTGAACTAGTTCCATACAAATTGCCCAAGTATGTGCCTGTTCGAATATTTTCACTAGAGTATATTCGTCAGATGATAAACTCAGATGACATTCATTTTGTGTCTCTGAATAAAAAGAAACATATGAGGATTAAAGGGAAAATAGGACCATTTATCTGCAACAGTCGAGCTGCTGGGGAAGAGGCAGATACACTATTAAAGGAAATGAAATTCAGTAGTAGTTTCATTTGGCGTTATGATCCAAGTGGGATCATTGCAGAGATGAGATCCAAAAACAAAAGTTCACCTTATGATCACACCCTCAAACCAGAAATTGAAAAGTATGTGAACCAGACAGAGTGGGAGGCAAATACTCTGGTAGATACTGGACAACAGGAATCCCCTTCAGTCTCTATTTCACAGACTACCACTCCACAGGTACCAAAGGAAAAAAGGCCAAGAAAGGATGCCTCTCCTTCAGTCACTGAGGTATCAACAAAATATTTTCAGGTATACATAAAAAGACCAAAAACCACTCATGCTACTCACATGTCTGGTGAGGAAGAGCCCTACTTTGCCAAAGTGATTGAGGGAAAACATCAGGTGGTGTCCACTTCTTCTTCAAAGAAGTAGATGGATATAGCTGTGACCACCCAAACTCCACAAGGATCTGTACCTCTGAACATTTTCTAAAAATATGACATGATTAAAAAGAAGAACCAAATATTGACCAATAGAACATACGCTCAGTTATGGAAGCAAACCTCCACAACAAAACACAGACTGTTGTCATCTTTTGACACAGAGAAAGAAAGAACGCAGCTGGCATTTCTGAAAGCACAGGTTCCTCAACCCAAAGAGATCACTGACTATAAAAGGTCAACTATTTTTTTTGACACCAAACAAGTCCATCCAGTTGACCAGATGGATTTGCACAGACAGACTTGAGAAATGGTTTTCTCCACATTGGCACATGCTTCCTCTATGGAAGAAAAATTACAAGTATCTCTAAACAATGTTCAAACCCAATTGAAGCTGGAAAATGTATCTTCTTTTGCAAAGGATAAAAAAATAAAATCCTTAGATGGATTGGTGCTCAAGATTCGGTATGATCCCTCGAATGTAAAAGAAGCAGAGGAGATGTTAAAGAAAAAGAATGCTGACATTGCATCTCTGAGAAAGCAGCTAAAATTGCCACCAGCAGAGGATTCACAAGCTAAAGAAATAACTGAGACAGAAGATGAGAAAGAGGAATTGTTGAAACTAATCATGCAACAGAACACACAGATAAAGGAAATGGAAGTAGAATTGGAAAGTTTATTGAAAGAGAAGGAACAATAAACCCCAATGGAAGTCATTCCATTGAGTGCAGATCCCCTTGCGGAAGTCAGTACAACAGCTGTGCCAAAAACCACTACAACAAAAGTTCCATCGGCAACTCCATTGACAGCACTGGAAAAAACTGTGGAGCTAGTCAAATCCATGGAGGAGATGACTCTGCAAGGAAAAAAGATCAATACGCTAAAAATGGAGGTTTAAAGTCTCCAGGAACTCAATTATTCCTTCAAAAAAAGATACAACATTGACAGACAAGTATTAGAGAATCTCAAGAAGAAAATACAACAGCTTCAGAAACAAACAGTGGCAGGTAAGACATTAGCAAAGGCTAAAGAAAATATATGGACAGATATCTCCAACTCCATAAACGAAATTTGGCCCATGGTGCAAATCATGTTCGAGAAACATGATTTGGTGTTGAAGAGTAGGTAGGCCATCGACAAGTTAAGAAGAGAGCTGGGTGAAATGCCCTCGGCAGCTAATGAGATCATCAAGTTTCTGAATTCAAAAACCAAGGAAGATCTTGAAAACCTGAAAGTTGAAGACAGAACAAAGACTATCCTCAAAGTCAAAGGAGTGTTGACCAAAAGAGGATTAATGTTGCAGTTGGAGGAGAAAGCTCAGAACATGGACATTGGAGTTCAAAGGTTTTTTAACAAGCTTGAGGTCTTATACATACACCACGAAATCAAGTACATTTTCCTACCAAGCCGACTTTTGCTAAGTATACTGAGATGGATGAAATCTACCGCTGACTATTGAAAGTTACCATTCCTGGTACACAAAGATGGGATGTGTTGTGCAAATCGATTGAGTAAAGATAAAGGTATCATCCAAGTCAGCGTCCAATGCAATCAAAGTCATATGAATGACTCACCAATGGTCTTCCACAAAATCAACATGAGAGATTCGACGCATCATCATCAGTTCCTATATTTTTGTATCTTGTTATCTAGATAGTTAAAATTAGCATCTGCCACATCCTGATCATTGATGACAAGGTCGCTTGTAATTTTGATTATAAATACTTCAAACTTTGAAGTACTAGGGGTTGATCTTTACACCCGAGCAACTGTAATCACTGTAATTTTTATCAAGAGGTTATTCTAGTAATACAAAGAGATGTTTCACAGGATTCCTGCGTGTTAACTATTGGTGAAGTTTCCTCTATCTTCGTAAAAAGTTTTCTTTCTTAGTTATCATGTTGTTTTTCTAATATAATCTTTAAAAGAAGTTAAAGTTGCAGAATTTACCATCGCATACTCTGTTCGTAATCTCTTATAGATTTAAATGTTTTCCTTCTGATGTTATAACGAAGAAATTCTTAATTGATTCTTTGTTTTAGCTGATATCTCACCTTTTCAACAGTCCATCATTTTATTTCTAAAAGAATCCAATAGTTGCACTACCTTGCCCTGTAAAACGAATCTTTTAAAAATTGTCCTTTGATCTCCTTTTTTATAAAACAGACACCATAGCCCAATGGAAGCGTAAGTGACATTCAACCATTTTATTAAAAAAAAAAACAAACAACTCAATACTATTCTTTTTAACTAGCCTAAGATCTGAAAATCCAAGCAAATCTAAATCTTACAGAGAGATCCCTCTCTGAAACTGGGAGGGCTGGATCCCAGTTTCGAAGTGGTTAGTTAAGTTTACCTCTTGTAAATTTATTCTTCCCATTTAAAACCTTTGGGAATTTACAGAGTGATAACATGTTGTACCCTAGCTCGGGGAAGGATGATCTGGCGAGGTGTGAGCATATCTCCTGTCTTCTGTGGACGTGCCTGTAAGAAGCTTGACCGAAGATAATAAAGAAGAGAAGAGTTGGTGGAGTAGCCCCAGGCTGGGGGTGAACCACGTATACCTTGTGTTGTGTTTGCTTTGCACATTATGGTTGTTATATTGTTTATATGATTCATGCTTAGTGTAATGATGAATGCTTAGATGAATATGATATCTTAGTGCCTAATGATGTGAATAAGATGCTAGATCTGATCTTTGTTGATATGCTTAGTGCTTGAATATATTAGATCTAGATGAGTACTACGATGCTATGTTATTAGGGTTTATCTGTGCTGTAAACAAAGGCTGAATACTAATGAACTATAAATGCTAAGTGCTCTGTTAAGGTGTTACAATCACAGATCTGTGTCCCAGCTAAAGTTGCAAACACTGGATTCCTGCAACCACCCCTGCCTCTACCTCGGGTGAGACTTCATCTCCTTCGCAGGTGTTGCCGAAAGGGCCAGTAGTTAGGGTTTTGTTGGTGTGCTGTTGAAGTGTTGAACCCGGGGTCTGCCCCTGTGCCAACAAATGGTTCTATTGTCGGGACCTGAAACTGTGATTGCTGGGAAATGAGGAAAATAAATAAAGGTTTGTACGTAGATTTTTTTCTTTAGTGCATAGTATTCTACTTGACTGTGAGGATCTGTGCTAAGAAAGGAGGCAGTTCTGAAGAAAAGAGGTATATATCAATGAATGTTTTTTATTAAAGAGGTAATATTTGAAAGCTTTGCTTTTTGATAAAGGTATGATAAGTGGAAATTTTTGTTTCAAAAGTATGGATCTAGGTATGTTTGATAAAAAATTTCCTAGTTTGAAAACTAGGGAACAGTTAGAAGGGAGAAGATTTGATATGAATAGATCTGATAGAAATAATGAAATATATGCTATTCCTATGCATAGAAAGAATGTTTGGGCTAACAAATGGATGCAGGATCCTAGGAAGAATTTTCTGCAGGTTAGTTACTATGATCCTAGTACGCAGTACAAGAAAGGTTGGGGATCATTTAAGAGAAAGAGAGGATTAACCCTTTGTTATAGTTGTAGAAGGCAAGACCATCTTGCTAAGGATTGGCCTAATAGAAGACCTATTTGTCTTTATTGTAAAGCTATGGGCCATGACGTTCTAGATTTCCCTAGAATGATTGCTAAGGTTGAAAGAATGAATATGAGACAAGAAAACCTTGAGAAAGGCCAAGAAGCCAAGACCATGGCAGAACCCAATAAAGAATCAGAGACTGTATTGTCAGAAATAAAAGAAACCCTGAATGATCATAGAAACATCAACTTATCAGAGATCTTCAAAGAAAAAGAGTGCATAGAAACAAGAATAGGAGACTTCGACATTGACTATGTTTTGGATGAGGAAACACAGGTGAATATCATGACAGAAAGAACCTGGGAAATTTTAGGAAAGCTTGCTATGATTCCTTCATTAGGAGGAATATAATTATTTAGAGGAAAGCTAATAATCCTATGTGGAAGACTTACCTAGATGTCTATGAGTGCTCATAGAACTTCGATAGAGGAAGAATTTGAGGTTATTAAATTTATTGAGAACATCACCCCATTTGCTTTATTAATAGGAAAACCCTAGATTGAGAAAGATCAGATCTGGAGAAAAGAAGAAGAATCCCTAGAACAGGAAAAACAAGAATTAAAAGATTTCATGACTAGGAGAATCACACACTTGATAGCAGAACAAGAGAACCAGTCCAAGCTACTAAAGACTAGGGATCTAGATGACGAAGCTAAAAGAACACAGAAAGACTTGAAGAACCCATCCACACAGGAAAGAAGAGCACCTACTCTAGACATAGACGAAGTATTGACCATGAACCCTACAAAATACCATCAACAATGTGAAGTTACTATGCCAAGAGGAGATAACAATCAGAATGGGAAGATGAACCCAGTAGCACAGATTGCAGGGAAGAAGGCTAGAAAGCTCAGCAAGAAAAAGGCAAAGTCGAAGAAATTACAGGAAGGTCCAGAGAAGACTTCACAAAAGGAAGGTCCCCAGAATTCAAACTTCACCAGAATATTAGAGCAACTCAGATTGGCACTTCACCACTGTGGAGAGATATAACCGTTGGAGTCATTATGACCATTAGACCAATGCTCCCAAATGGTTAGAACAACAATTATGACCAGAAATATCACCATTGGACCATTGGGACCATGCTGTAATGAACATAACTGCAATGATGAAGGATTTTTGTCCATTGGAGAGATCTGTTTCCTCGCTGTCTACTTAGTCCGTCAACTGTTGCACCGAGAACACTTTCGTGAATTGTATCCAAGCCAACAAAAGAAATCATAGCTACTGCGTTGTATTTACTGAGATTTCGACACCTATTCTATTACATTGAGAATTCATTCATCAACCTGAGTTATCCGATCGAGAGTCTGCATGTCAGACGAACTCAACGCCACAAAGAAGTCAGTTGAAGAAGTTCTAATCGATCTGATGGCTGAAAAAGTAACGTCCGTAGGAATTCAAGATTCATCAATGTGAGGATTCCAATTCTCCCCATTGACTGCTCATGGATCTGGACCATCCCGAGCTACAACCGAGAAAAGAACCAAGCATCGAGATGACTTGGTGAACACGAATTTAATCCTAACTATCCTGCCTGAATACATCCCACCTCTGGCCGACATGGTGAGTCGTGATAGTGTCCCAATGAACTTTGATTACACTTTGGTTACTGCATACCTCCTGAAGGGGATACATGCAGTTCGACCACAACTGGATAAGATCATGGCATTAAAATTCAATGACTTCAACCTAGGGGATCGCAAGAACTACAACATGCTCTCTCCTCACAGGTATTTGACTAGGACAAAGGGGAATAAGTCAAGGATAATCCCCCAACCATGGACTATGGACCTCACGTAGTCCACTCTCCTAAATGTAATGAAGATACCACATTTTGGAAGTCACCAGGAGGTTAACGCATGCGTTAAGATCCTACTATCATGCTTCCATGGTGGCTATCTGTGGCTAGAGAGACAAATCACCATAGATCCGGCGTTGATCCATAGGATCACCGAATTGAGCATCCAGGGACTTGACCCGCAAGACTTCTACCTAGAGAATGCTGCAGGCCGTGTGCTGGAGAAGAGGATTAAGGATACCTATGGCGATGTAGAAAAGGGGATGCGAGGCTACAAGGTAGCTTCCATCCAAAATGGCACAGTGCGCCTAGCCTGCCAGTCGATCACAGGAAAGCTAATGAGAAAGAACAGACCCACATAGGTCATAGCGTTCATTATTGACCTTGCTGGTAAATGCGTGGAAGGACTACAAATGAACTGGGCAAAGTACTTAGTCAAGCAGTTAGAATTGGATTGCCACGAAGCTCAGGATCAGGGCTATGAGTTCCATTTTAGCTAGTTGCTGATCCTCATCGCGTTTACTACTTGGGAGATGCTAGAAGGTGCGACCTTCCCTAACATTGAGCCATTTGGGCTGCTCACTACGAATTTCACCATGCTCTGGTATTTGAGTGATATGGGGAAACAATGGTAGTCGAACACGGTATTCCATACCTACTATCTCTAGTTAAAGAGGGCTATTGGGGTTTTCACCCATATGACACCGAACAACCTGCATAGGTTCAGGCCCCTTATGAAGTTTCACGCAGATCAACACTTTATTTATATCACTGCGTGCACAGATGAGAGTAAAGAAGAGCTTCAATCATACTATAAGCTCACAGAGGAAGACCTAGAAGAAATAACTAAGGATTGGCCTACAAAACTCCTTATCCTTGCTGACCCCGCAGAGCTATCCGACCCCAAACTAATCAGTATCCCAAAGGCCACTCACGAAGAGCATGACACACCTAGATTTAGAAGAAGGAAAATGACCGAAGAGGTCCAACAACTGAGCAATGCGTCAGAAGAAACCTCTTCAAAATCACCTGGATGAGGAGGTGATGATGAAGTAGATAAAGAAGAGACCAATGGAAAATAAGATCAATAGAATCAAAGTGAAGTAACATTTCCTAGGGATCCTTTTGATGAGGTTGATCCCTCCAAGAAAAGGAAGGCTTCCCCCAAGAAACCTACTTCTTGGAAGAATTCCAAAGCTACTAATACTAAGCTACAGACTATACTCACGCTCAATGACTTCGACTTCATCATCACAGCCGTATTCGACGCCTCACAGGACCTCTTGAATAACACTGAACTTAGAGGGGTACAAAAAACCCTTCACTCTAGCCATGCAGTATCCACTATGCCCCTGCCATCATAAGAACCATATTTGGGAGATGAGCCTACCCAACTTTGAAAAATAGCTGATGCGATCGAAGCTCTCCTTCATCACACACAAGAAGAAAAAGAACATGACACAGTGGCCCTGAAGCAAGAATAGGAGGAAGTAGTAGAGAAATAACAAGTTGTGTAACAGGAGAAGTATGACCTCCAAAAAAAGTTCTAAGAGGAGAGAGGACAGATCCGGCAAGAGAAAGAACAGCTGCTCACGGAGAAGATTAGAGTAAAAGAAGCAGTCAGCAGAGTACTTCATTCTGTGACAGGTTTAGAGCAAAAAGAGGAAGAACCAATGGAGCATCAAGTAGCGCATCTTGTTGAATCCATCCAATAGATTCAACAAAGAATAGAAGACCTAGAGCTACAAACAGTGCCAAGCACTCTGCAGGATGTGTGAGACCAAAGGGAAGCCATTGCCCGGAGTGCAGTTGAGAGAATTAAAGCATTAGATTTGGAATGTAAACAACTAAGTGATTGAAGTTCACAGACTTATGAGCGACTTACTAAGGACCCTGAATTGAAGAAACTGGAATCACATCTCCAGGAAGAAAAGCAGCAAGCAACGACAGTATAGGAACAACTGAAGCTCATGTCAGGAGTTGAGAGAATGAAACGATCCCAGGAACAACGCACTGCTCAACAGTAGGTCCACACCATACAGAGGAAAGTCCTGGAAGTGACTAAGAGGCTCCAACCAGTCCAGGATGAAGCTTGCCAAATGTTTGAGGAGATTGAAGGCCGATGAGCAGAGCTGGAACACGTAGTCACTTCAGTCGAATAACTCTTAGAGGGACATGTGAATGAGGGAGTTCTTCAGGAGTTCGTCAAGCATGAGTCCTTGGAGAAGCAGCAGGTTGAAGCATCTTGAGCTAGACTCGAGGCTTTCGAGGTAGAGATACCCAGATCATAGTGACTCGGGATGAGTCACAGGTGAGTGTTGGGGGCCTGTTGGCCCTTGACCAAGTTTTGAGGATCCTTGGTCAGGTTTGACCTTTTGGGACTTCGACAAGCTGTCGAAGGTGGAGCACAAGTCGAAGCTGAGATCACGGGATCTCAACCCCTTTTTAGGGTACTTTTGGGTTTTGGGCTTATGTAACGGGTATAAGGATGTTGGCCCATGGGTTTACCCATGTTTTGGCCCTTTTGTAATTTGTAAATAGATGCCTAGGCGATGTAAGAAAGAGATCGGGGCCTAGAAGAGCCAAGTTGTAAGTTGTGTTAAGTGCAAGTGATAGTTGTAAATGCTTTGTGCATACTGTGTGAGGTTTGCAAGGCTAAGTGCAAGTGACTATGTAAAGTATTTGTCTTGTACCCTATCTCATAGAAGGAGGATCTTGCGAGGTGCGTGCAGATATCCTATCTGATGCAGAGTAGGATTTTAATGCTACGTGCCTTTAAGAAGCTTAACCAAAGATAATAAAGAAGAGAAGAGTTGGTGAACGTAGCCCCAGGCTGGGGGTGAACCACGTATATATTGTGTTGTGGTTGCTTTGTGAATTATGGTTGTTATATTGTTTATATGATTCATTCTTAGAGTAATGATGAATGCTTAGATGAATACGATAGCTTAGTGCCTAATGATGTGAATAAGATGCTATATCTCATCTTTGTTGATATTCTTAGTGCTTGAATATATTAGATCTGGATGAGTACTGGGATGATCTGTTATTAGGGTTTATTTGCGCTGTAAACAAAGGTTGAATACTAATGAAATATAACTGCTAAGTGCTCTGTTAAGGTGTTACAATCACAGATCTGTGTCCTAGCTAAGGTTGTAGACACTGTATTCCTGCAACCAGCCCTGACTCTACCTCGGGTGAGACTTCATCTGCTTCGCAGGTGTTCCCAAAAGGGTTGGTAGTTAGGGTTTTTTTGGTGCGTTGTTGAAGCGTTGAACCCTGGATTTTCTCCTATGCCAACAACTGGTAAGATAGTAAGAAAGAATAGACCCAGGTAGGTCACAGGGTTTGTTGTTGACCTCACAGGTTAATGTGTGGAGGGGCTAAAAATGAAATGGGTAAAGTACTTAGTTAACCAGTTAGACCAAGACTATCGTGAATCTCAGTATCAAGGCTATGAGTTGCATTTTAGTTGGTTGTTGATCCTAATTGTGTTCATAGCTTGGGAGATGCTGAAAGGTGGGACCTTCCTTGAAATAGATCCATCTGAACCCTTAGCCATGAATTTCACCATGCTCTAGTATTCGAGCGACATGGGAAAACAATGGCAGTCAAACGCGGTGTTCCACACCTACTACTTGTAGTTGAAGAGGGCTATTGAGGTTGTCCCTTGTATGACGCCGAACACCCTGCACAAGTTCATGCCATTTTTGAAGTTCCACGCAGACATACATTTTATCTATATCACTGCGCATGGAGACAAACAAAAAGAATTACTACCGAGTTATTACAAACTCACAGAGGAGGACCTAGAAGAAATAACTAAGGAATGGCCTGCAGAGATCCTTATCCCTGTTGACCCCACATAACTATCCGACCCCAAACTAATTGGAATCCCTGTGGTCACTTGCGAAGGGTACGATACACCTGGAAGTAGTAGAAGGAAGAAGATAGAAGAGGTACAGAAGCTGAACAACGCATCCGAAGAGACTGCTTTAGAATGACCTAGTGGAGGAGGTGATGATGAAGTAGACAAAGAAGAGAACAATGGAAAATAATATCAACAGAGAAAGGCGAGGTAGTACCACCACAGAATCCCCCTGATGATGCAGAGCCCTCTAACAAAAGAAAGGTTTCTCCCATGAAACCCACATAGTGGAAGAAGTCAAAAGCTAGTAAGACCAAGCTAGAGACTATGCTCATGCTCGATGACTTTGAATTCATCATCACAGCTATATCGGATGCCTCAGAAGATATTTTGCAGATAAATTAAGCTAAGCAAGAGACCATGTATGAAAGAATTGAATCTGAACTGCTAGGGGTACAACAGACCCTTCACTTCAGTTGCACAGTGTCCATTGCACCCCCTCCATCAGAAGAAATAGAGTTGGGAGATGAGCCTACCCAACTCTGTAGACTAGCCGATGCGACCAAAGCTCTCCTTCGTCGTGCATAGGAAGAAACATAACAGGCCATAGTGGCCTTGAAGCAAGCACAAGAGTAAGTGATAGATCAACGCCGAGTTGTGTAGCAGGAAAAGGATGAACTAAAAACAAAGTTCCTACACAACTCTGTGACGAACTTAGAGAAAAAGGAGGAAGACCCAGTGGAACATCAAGTAGCGAAGCTTGCTGAAGCCATCCAACAACTTCAATAGAGAATAGCATATCTAGAGCTACAAAGAGTACCAAGTACTCTACAGGACATGTGAGACCAAAGAGAAGCCACTACCCAGAGTGCAGTTGAGAGGATCAGAGCATTATCTTTGGAATGTAAACAACTTAGCAGTAGAAGTGCATAGACTTACAAGTGACTTATTGAGGACCCTGACCTGAAGACACTGGAGTCACAACTCCAGGAGGAAAAGAAGCAAGTGACGACAATACAGGCGTAGTTGAAGCTCTTATCAGCAATTGAAAGAATGAAAAGGTCCCAGGAACATCACACTTCTCAGCAGCAGGTCCATACCATACAAAGCAAAGCCATTGAAGTGACTCAAAGGCTCCAACCAGTCCAAGGTGAAGCTTGCCAACTGTTTGAGGAAATTGAAGGCCGAGGAGCAGAGCTGGAACAAGTAGTCACTGCAGTCGAACAATGATTGGAAGAACCTGTGAACGAGGAAATTATTCAAGATTTCACTAAGCAAGAGGCCTTGGCAAAGAAGTAGGTCAAAGAAGCTTGAGCCAGGCTCGAGTCTTTTGAGGTGGAACTACACAGATCATAGTGACTCGGGACGAGTCATAGGTGAGTGTTGGGGGCATGTTGGACCTTGACCAAATTTTGAAGATCCTTGGTCACTTTTGACCCCTTTTTGGGACTTCGACAGGCTTTCGAAGGTAGAGTGCAAGTCGAAGTGGATATCGCGAGATATCGGCCCCATTTTAGGGATTTTTGGGTTTTGGACTTATGTAACAGGTATGGGATGTCGGCCCATGGTCTTACCCATGTTTGGGCTGATTTTGTAATGTATAAATAGATATCTAGGCAATGTAGGAAGACACCAATGTGCTAAGTGCAAATAGTTGTGGATGCTTTGTGCATGCTATGTGTTAAGAACTGGTAGAGCTAAGTGCAAGTGATTATAAGAAGCTTGTGTATAGATAGTAAGAAGGCTTTGTGCTTAAACCTAGCTCAGGGAAGGAGGATCTGGCGAGGTGCACGCAAATCTCCTATTCTATGGGAAGTGGGTTCCGAGGCTTTGTGCGTATAAGGAGATTGACATAAGATAATAAAGAAGATGAAGAGTTGGTGGACGTAGCCCCACACTGGGGTGAACAACATATATCCTGTGTTATGTTTCTTTGTACATTATGTTGTATGTTAGTGATGTGATTTATGCTTAGTGCTGATATCTTTATGTATGATGCATCTGATCTAATAGCTTAGTGCTTGGTAAGGTGAATGAATGTTAGATATGATCTATCTCTCCATGCTAAGTGTTTAAATGTGTTAGATCTTGTTGAATACTGTGTTGCTCTGTAATTAGGGTTTGGGTATGCGATGTGAATAAAGGTTAAACACTGATGAATGTTGACTGCTAAGTGCTTTGTTAGAGTATTGTAATCACATATCTGTGTCCCAACTAAGGTTACAGACACTGGAGTCTTGCAACCACCCCTTCCTATACCTCGGGTGAGACTTCATCTGCTTCGCAAGTGTTGTCGAAAGGGCCAGTAGTTAGGGTTTTGTTGGTGCACTGTTGAATAATTGAACCCTGGGTATAACCCTTTGCCAACATGTACCTGTCATCCCCGATCCTGTATAGAGATCGGTTTATTAAAACAAAATTAACATCAAAAGACAAAGTAATCTAAACACACAAGGGGGTTAATAATTTATATTTCAGGAATAAAAGGAATGGTAGACATCTTTCAAGGATGACTAGGAATTGACACTAGGACCATGAGAAACCTAACCCCATAGTTGTCATTGAGGACATGATCTCTGTTGACGATGCCAATTTTGATGCCACTAGAATAGATTCACTCTAATATGATTTTGTTTCTAACTTGCCTCCATTTCTAAAGGAGCAAGGGGGATTTCCAGGAATCCTATATGATTTGAAAAGGGTTATGGCACATGATAAACCATCAAACTCATATCATACTCGCCCACTACCGAATCTAGAACAAGTATACTGGGAGGATTGTTTTAATTGGATCCATAGGTATTACCAGGACATCCCTTATCTACAAGATCAACTAAATCAAGTTATGGCTAGTAATTTGGTATTCGAAAGAGAAAATCAGGATCTGAGAGAAAATATCCAACAATTTTCCCCTAGGGATGGAAAAAAGGTTTAGGAGATCAAGGGTTATTATTATTAAAAATTATACCAATTTCAACGTTGTTATCAATTCAGAATTATCTCATGTCTCTTTTCCAAGGTTTAATGGTAAACATTCTTCTTGGAATTTACGTTTGGTTTGTTTAGTGTAACTGAACTTTTTTTTTTTTTTTTTTATTAGATGTTGGCACAGGGGCAGACCTAAGGTTCAACGCTTTGACAATGCACCAATAAAACCCTAACTACCGGCCCTTTCGACAACACCTACGAAGCAGATGAAGTCTCACCCGAGATAGTGGCAGGGGTGGTTGTAGGACTCAGGTGTCTACAACCTAGCTGGGACATAGATTTGCGATCACAATACTTAACAGAGCAGTTAGGAGTTAACATTCATTAATATTTAACTCTTATCCAATTTGCAGGAGAAAACTCTAATTACAGAAAAACATAGTATTCAACAAGATCTAACATATCCAAGCACTTAGCATATATAAATATATTAGATCTAGAATTCATTCACATCACTAAGCACTAAGCTACTATATTAGATGCATCTAACATATATTGCTACACTAAGAATAACTCACATAACAACCATAATGCACAAAGAAACCACAACACAGGATATACGTGGTTCACCCCCAACGTGGGGCTACGTCCACAAACTCTTCTTATATTTATTATCTTCATTCAATGCATAGAGACACAAGACCCACTCTGCATAGGACAAGAGATCTTTGTGCACCTTTCCAGATCCTCCTTCCCCGAGTTAGGTCACAACACAAAGCCTTCTTACACAATTTGCACACCAGCTTCTTACAATCACTTGCACTTAGCTCTACAAGTATTAACACATAATATGCACAAATCCTCTAGCTCCGCACTAAGCCACAAACATTCACTACTATTACTACTTAGAACATTGGCCTCATTACCCTTACTTACATCGCCTATATTTCTATTTATACTTTACAAATGGAGCCTAAATATGGGTAAACCCATGTGCCGACATCCCATACCCGTTACATAAACCCTAAACCCAAAATTCCCTAAAAAGGGGTTGAGATCCCTCGATCTTCGCTCTGCCTTTGACCAACCTGTTGAAGTCCAAAAAATGTTCAAACATGACCAAAGTTCTCCAAAACTTGGTCAATGGCCACCAGGCCCCCAACACTCACCTGTGACTCATCCCGAGTCACTCTGATCTGGGTAAATCTGCCTCGAAGGCCTTGATCTCCCTCGACCTTTTGCTTCACTAGAGCTTCCTGCTCGACGAACTCCTGAAGAACCTTCCCCGTCATAGGTCCTTCCAAGCGCTGTTCTACTATGGTGACCACTTGTTCTAGTTCTGTACCTTGTCCTTCAATATCCTCAAAAAGTGTGCAAGCTTCATCTTGCACTGGATGGAGCCCTTGGGTCACTTCCATGACCTTGCTCTTGATGGCATGGACCTGCTGCTTAACCATGCGCTATTCTTGGGACCTTTTCATCCTATCAACTGTTGATAATGGCTTCAACTGTTCTTTCATTGTTGCTACCTACTGCTTTGCCTCCTGGAGCTGTGACTCCAGTTTCCTTAGTTCAGGGTTCCTTGCAAGGTGCTCATAAGTCCCGGAAACAGAGCCATTTGTTGGCACAGGGGTAGACCCATGGTTCAACACTTAGACAACACACCAACAAAACCCTAACTACCGGCCCTTTCAGCAACACCTGCAAAGAAGATGAAGTCTCACCCAAGGTAGAGGAAAGGGTGGTTGCAGGACTAAGGTTTATACAACCTAGNCTTATCCACTTTGCAGGAGAAAACCCTAATTATAGAACAACGTAGTATTCAAAAAGATCTAACACATACAAGCACTTAGCATATAGAAATAGATCAGATCTAGCATTCATTCACATCACTAAGAACTAAGATACTATATCATATGCATCTAACATATATTGCACACTAATCATAACTCACATAACAACCATAATGCACAAAGCAACCACAACACGTGATATATGTGGTTCACCCCCAGCGTGGGGCTACGTCCAACAACTCTTATTCTCTTTATTATCTTCGTTTAATGTACAGAGCCACAAGACCCACTCCGCATAGGACAAGAGATCTGTGCACACCTCGTCAGATCCTCCTTTCCCGAGTTAGGTCACAACACAAAGCCTTCTTACACAGTCTGCACACCATCTTCTTACAATCACTTGCACTTAGCTATGCAAGTATTAGCACATAGTATGCACAAAGCCTCTAGCTCTGCACTAAGACACAAACATTCATTACTACTACTAATTATCACATTGGCCTCATTACCCCTACTTGAATCACCTAGATTTCTATTTATACTTTACAAAAGGGGACTAAACATGGGTAAACCCATGGGCCGATATCCCATACCTGTTACATAAACCCTAAACCCAAAATTCCCTAGAAAGGGGATGAGATCCCCGATCTCCACTTCGCCTTGTGCTCCACCTTCGACCATCCTGTCGAAGTCCCAAAAATGGTCAAACATGACCAAAGTTCTCCAAAACTTGGTCAAGGGCCAACATTAGACTAGCTACATAATCATATATTTTGTAGCTTGTCTTTAATTAGTTTATTAGATTTCTTTTCTAAATTAAATTTTGTTTTCTTCTCAGGTGTGCAGGAGATCAATGTGCAAAGGTTGACGGAACGAGTAAATAGTTGGAGATGCTCCAAATTTGTAATTCTCATTTTGAAAAACATTTGATGATGTCATTATTTTGAATAGCTGTCACAACAAACTTATTTTTTTTTTGGTTACTTTTTAGTAAAGACTTTATTAAGATGGATCTGTCTCTATCTTGTGAGATATGAGAAACATACCATGAATTTAGTTTAAATATTGGTGTTTTCCCATAGACAAAGGAAATTCTTTTAGGACCTGATGATGGACTTATCTTTTTAAGAAATATATGGAATGCATTTTGCTTTTTGGATTTATTCCTTTTGTAGAGTGTACAATGTGATTATTGGTTTTCATATGTTTTCTGGGCATGAAAACATTATCTGTTATGAATTAGCTTTAACCTATTCAACATTTATTTTTTCATGTTGTGCTTATCTCTCACGTGGTCCATTATTTACTGGTTATTATAATATCTGTCACTAATCATCTATCTATACATTTTGAGTTTACGTTGAATG
This sequence comes from Picea mariana, assembly GCA_032191745.1. NCBI lineage: Eukaryota > Viridiplantae > Streptophyta > Pinopsida > Pinales > Pinaceae > Picea > Picea mariana. The sequence continues at coordinate 99,739 of JASDQU010754702.1, forward strand.
TTATATCTTGATATTACCATTTGCCGAAGTTTGAAGTTAATTTCATCTCTAGATTTTGAATAATATAAATTTACATGAGAAAAGTTCATTTTTCTTTCTGATTATCATAGATTGCTTTGAAATACAAAAAAAATAATCTTTGAGTTGTTTCAGGAAATATTATTCTTTGTTTCTTGCCATAGATTTATGCTTGGCAATAGGTTAATTTTGAGCATACAATATGCAGAAAAGATGAATATAGCTTAGTACCTATTCTTTACAGTTGATGAGTATCAGGTTAGTTACATTTCTCTTTATTTGATTTATTTTACGAATGAATAACGATTAAATCATTCAAACTTTAATGCTTTGTTCATTTCAGTTATATTATTTCAGATCTTTTTTGTTCATTTGTTGTTGTTTTCTACTTATAGTAATAGAATGATTTCTTTAGTTTTACATTTTATTTAAACTTTGATTCATTAGTTAAAATTATCATTTTCACAAGACATTTTTTAAACCTTGTATCTGAA